>PYXC01000317.1:935000-1005000 GCA_015244755.2 Tenualosa ilisha | reverse complement strand
TGCCTTTGAAAAATGTTCATTTTGATCTTATTCCAAAAAGCTTTTTAAACACTAAACCCACAATAGACCCTTAAAGGAGAAATCTGGTGTGATTCAATCCTTATCCCTGTTGTTTGAGATCACTGAGTGCTGTCTGCAGAAAAAACAGTGAGAAAATTGATACAACATAGACCAAACTAGCAGCTATGGTTTGAATCACACAGGATGTCTCCTTTAAGTAGAATCATGACAACAGACCAACATGAATTTGTGAAACTTCCCCGTTAGGCTCTGATGGAGTTCTTCCAGAGGGTCATCGACCATAAGGAGCAGAACAAGATGACCCTCAGTAATGTGGCAGTGGTGATGGCACCCAACATCTTCATGTTCAAAGGCTTCCGCACCAAGATCAGTGAGCAGCAGGAGTTCTCCATGGCTACCAGCACGGCCAGCATCGTCCGCCTTCTCATCCAGTACCAGAACATTCTGTGGACTGTAAGCAGAAAAGTTATATGCTACATCTCACAATATTCTTTAAACTCTTACCTCTGTGGATAGTGAGCTGTAAACATTACCCTTTTAGTCTTACTTCTATGGTCAGTAAACAGCAAGTTTACCTGTTACAATCTTACCTCTGTTTACAATACACACCAAACATTCCCTTTTAATACAGTCTCACTGTTATGAACAATAAGAAGGAAATTTCTCTCAACTTACCCTCCACTTAGTCTTACTTGTGTTAGACATTAGACACGTCTCTTACCATTCTCACCTCCTTAGCTGCTAGAAAGAGTCAATAGCAAAGTGTGTTTCTGCTTAGTATGTGGAGAGTGGCTGAAAACTGCTGCCAGTGATGTCCTAAGTGGCTGCTTATTGATGTGTGGAGATCTTCATAAACTAGGTCGAATGACCTAGGTACTGACCTCTTTGAGAAGCCTGGATAATCAGGTTATGTTAGTGCTTACATCTATATACCTTCCTTTGTTAGGGTACTTTTCCACTGATATTTTTTCTCCTTGAAAACATCTATTTTGAGCAATAAAAAATCCTGAGTCAGCATTAGGTTGTGTTTGCCAATGAAGTGTCTGCTTTTCAAGTGAGCAAAATAAGTGTAATCATCCCTCAGTGTGGTCAGCTGAGGGTTCATATGAGTCACTTATGCCTCTCTCTCTCTCTCTCTCTCTCTCTCTCTTTCTTTCTCTCTCTCTCTTAGATCCCCAGGTTCATCATCAACCAGGTAAGGGAGCAGAACACAGAGAAGCAGAAGCAGAAGAGGGCTGGCAAAGACATGAAGGGAATGAAGAGGCTTTTAAAAAAGATGACCCATGACCGAGACAAGGCCGACAGACAGGAGCGCAGTGCTACCGAGGTGAGACGGAGGAACATGACCCATGACCGAGACAAGGCCGACAAACAGGAACACAGTGCTATTAAGGTGGGATGGAAGAAGTGAGCGAGTGAGAGAGGGTTGAATGGAAAGAGAGTGGAAGGTACAGAGAGAGAAAGAGAAGTTAAGGGGCAAGGTGAAGGAGAGAATAATATCCTAACTCTGAACTCTCAGACTTAACTGACATCACTCAGCCAATTATGAAATCCGTTCATGGCAGTGAAATTTTTAAGGGTTCAGGGCCTAGAGGCTTAGTGGGTGTATTGGAATTCAGACAATGTGTTTTTCTGAGGGTTTAATTGTATTGTAGAACCACTTTAGAAAACATGGCAGGAAGCTTTAGTATTGGATGTATAGTCATAGGGATGTTGGTTGCTCTGGGATTGGTTAAAAGCCAGTAATGACGGAGAGATGGGTAGAATTAAAAAGGCTTTATTAGCCATTAGCCATTATTAACTTGCTAATTTAATTAGTAAAGCTAGCATGTAACAACTGGGTCTTCATATAGAAACATGTTGGCTTTTTCGTATGAAGTAGCCAGTTTAGAATAAAAGCTTCCTTGTTGTTTTGGAGTAGATGGAATTATCTTTCTCTTATCATGTATTGTAGAAACACTTTTTTACTGTCCAACTGTTGGTAATGAGGAGAGAGAGAGAGTGAGAGAGAGCAGAAATAAAGAGCACATGTGACACCATGGAAACAGATTAGCGCTGGTTCTAGGTAGCTTGGAAGGTAGCATGGGTGTGTGTGGGTGTGTGTGTGACAGTCGGCTTGTGTGTTTTTGTGTGCATCGGTTTGCTAAGTGTTTTACCCAGTAGAATGAGTAGAGTTTGCTTGTTTGAATGACACGACTTGGTGTTAGTGACCTACTGCAGCTCACAAAGACTGGTTCACAAAATAGCTCCCTTGTGACATCTAGTGGAGGCACTGGGCATTGCTATTTATATTCTACACTCTGACCAGTTGTGTAATAGGAACATGTGAGGCAATTGCATAAGGAAGGGTGCTTCAAGTCAACAAACACCGTTAAATGATGCATGTAGTAAACAAAGCATTTTAGATACTAAATATACTGCTGCAGGTTGTAAATATGGTATATATGTGTGTGTGTGTAGAGTGACGGCAGCCAAGGGTTCATCAGGGTGCATGCCCCTGAGTTCTCCAAGGTGTCCATGGCTGTGCAGCTGACAGAGGATCTGCAGGCTTCAGACATCCTCTCCAGATTCCTCAGCCAGGACAGGTGAGCTCCTCAAACACAGAACTCCCACCACCTTGTGTGTGAGACACACACACACACAAACACATACCAGTTTTGTGAGATTACAAATGCAATAGGTAAAATTGCTGTTTACTTACTACTTACTAAACCCAGCCTCTAACCCTAGCCTTAACCTTATCTTTAAATTAGACAGAGACATGGTGGTTTGTTTATGATTTGACCCTTGGTAGAACATCATTAGGCTATCATTCAGATTCAGATCATCCAAATACATAAAGAATAAATAAAGGGAAAGTGTCCTAACAACACATGATGTCTGGCCCGGCATCATCACTGGGTCTCAGTTTAAGGAGTAGCCTTAGTGCATTTAAGATTTCATTGCATGGTGCAATCTTAGTGCAATCTTTAGGATTAAAATAACAATGAAGATCTTGCCCCTGTGTCTGCAATTCCCAGAAAAAATGTGGCTAAACCAGCATTTCAGCATTTTTCAGGATAAGAAAAGAGCACTTTATTTTTGTTTGCTTTCACCGCCTGACTTCTAGATTACATTCCAATGTTCCAATAGAGAAGTTTGTAAAATGTGTTAAATTATATTCAGATGATAATCCAGTCAGTGACCTTAGTTATCCTCAAGCAACCATAACTGCAACACTGTTAAGGCTATGAATACACTTGTGTCAATTCCAGTGAAATGCTAAACCATGTAATTAGCTTAGCTATCTCCTGCCCCTCCAGACTGCTTTAGGATAGGTGAGCATCTCCCTCCACATGCATATGCTAATTACCCTGGCTGTTATCCTTCCACCTCCCTGACCAACACCTCTCCTGAGTCACAAAATGGGTAGATGCTATCTGAGATTACGCTAAACAGTCATTAGACGTGGGCTTGTCCTAGCGTGGAGCTCTTGTGTTGGGTCAGCTCTGACATGATTCACAAAATATCTGGAAATGACTTCAGGGGTGGGCACCGACAGCAGTAGAGCTAATTTAATTTAGTGGTAGTGTAGATGCTATCTTGAGGTGTGTGTGTGTGTGTGTGTGTGTGAGGCTGAAAAAAGCTTTCAGTGGTCGAGAGAAATAGTCTTTTTTCTTTTGTGTAGACTTTTGTCTTTTGGTTTGTTCATGTTTACATTTTGTTTCTGCTCAACCTTAGACTATCACTCCATATGCGCACAGTCCCTTAAAGTATGGCATGTCACTGTATAATATGATTTTTTTACAAAATCTAATCTAATTTTGAGTTCTCTACAGATATAGTCTGTAACAGCTTTGTCCTTTAGAGTGAGGACAACATCAGTAAGTGTACAAAAAAAAAAATACCTGAGTCAGGATGGAATAATCAGGTGTCCATTTTGTTTCTTGCACACAGCTTTTTATTTTTTGTGGATGTGCTGGCATTTGTTCCCCAGAAACAATACATGTAGTGGTGGCGATTGCTTCAAATCCTCCCATCAGTTCAAATGTTCTGTAGCCTATGTATTAAATAAAACAGGAGTTTTATTGAAAACTCAACTATGACTACAATTGAAAAAACCTACTTGCTGCAAATTCCAACTTGTACCCATTTACGCAGTGTGATTGTATTACCGGAGCCCCCATATACAGTAATAGGGTTGTTGTTATATCCATGTAATTTTATGACACTGAAGTGTGTTTTTTGCACGCGTGTTTGTCTTCAAGTGGTCACGTGTATTAATGTGTGCGTACAAGTCTAACTTTGTCAGCCATGGCTAGTGCCTCTGTCCTAGTGATGTGGCATGACATAAGCAGGGGTGCCACTCACTTCCCATCTGAGTCAGCCCATGAACACGTTGTTTGTCACAATCGGCCGGGTGACACTCTGTGTTTGGCACATGATGCTCTTGCCCCACTCACTGTCTCTGAGAGGGAAAATACACTAATAGACCATCAGTAGCCTACAATTCACTTTTACGACTTTTACTAAAACATTGCATGGAATAGCTTCTTGAAATCACAACTGTTTGGACATTAAATAGTTAAGCCAACACAGTGCAGTTCTTCTAACTTAATATAAATCATTCTGATGTTACACTGATGTGTAATACATTGTCAATGTCCAACAAGAACACCACAACTGACCTCTGTGGCAGCACATGTAGTACTGACTGGATATCTTTATGGATCCTGAGTGCAATATCTGGTGCAATGGGCAGCTGACGCACGCTCATTGTGTTTAGTTTTGGCTGTTAGTTGACTACTGTGATCCCTCACCCCTGGCACAAGGGGTTAAACATCTCTCCTGTGGATGTCCCAAACTGAGTTATGTAATGTTATCGATCAGCTATATAGGATCACAACCTTTTCAGTCTTTTTCTGATTAAAACCACTGGGCGCTGTGTTAGCACAACATTGCATTGAATATGGACACTGCAAAGCATGAAAATCAATTCTGTTGATTGTGTTGTTTTAAGTTCTGACTTATTATATTTTGTGCATCATAACCTGAGCATGGGATAGACAAATGAGTTGTTTGCTCCAGTCTTAAGTAAAGCCCCCCCCCCCTTTTTGTCTCCTGCAGTTCAGTGGCCGTGCGGAGGGAGGACCTGTGTCTCTATGAGATTGGAGGAAACATCAGTAAGTCCCCAGCTGAATGTCATTCCTCTCCATACCATCTGGGAGCATGTAGGAGCGGATTAGAAGCATGTGATCTGCCACATCACACGTTTAATTTCACCCCCTACACCCCTCCAAAATAAGGGGGAAAAAAGAAATTAGCAGGTTAATTGCCTTTGGGGTGTGAATCTGTGATATTTGCTTTCATCCCCATTTGAGTCATGGAGAATTTGAAAATATCGTAAAAGGTTCGACTGTGTGTTTTCTTGTTTTGATGCCCCAAGCCAAATCAGTTCACTGCTGGCTTGATTTAAAATTAAGATCAACCTGAAGGCTTGGTGTGGAATTTAATGACTGTTTTGAAAGGACTGCTGCCTTCAGGTCGTTGCCTTGGCATTAACACATTGAGACTTTTAAGTCCAAATTATTCCACTATTGAAAGGAGATATGACCTCCCATTATGTTAGTCACTCATTATTACACACATAGTCAGACACTTTCATTCCTATTCCATACAAGTTTTGGAATGGGCTCGACTGTCTGTATGTGTGTGTATGTGTGTGTATGTGTGCATGTGGGAGGGTGTTTTATATTTGACTGATTGAAGAAATGTATAAAATAAATACATTTTTAGTAAGAAATCATTTTTTAGTAAGAAAATAGTGTTTAGACACTTAAATGTGTTATTTATCATTGTTTTTTTTTTTTTTTTTTTTTTTTTGGCTGTTGTTTTTTCTCTCTCGTGTGCAGAAGAGCGTTGTTTGGATGAGCAGGCCTACATGAAGGCCCTGCTGGAGCTCAACCCCCATGCAGAGTGGGTGATCAGGGCAACCCAGCGCTAGCTCTCTTTCTTCTCCTCCACCTCTGCCTCCACTCCACCCCACCAGTGCTACGTCCACCAGGGGGATCTCACGGAAGGGAAAGGATGCAGAGTCCACACATGAAAGGGAATGTGTAATTCAAACAGGGCTAGGGATGGGTGGTGGGGAGGTTGTCTGTTTGACCTTGAAGGAAGCCAAGGTCACTCATTCTCACTCAAAGGCTTACATAAGATTGCAGAAGCTAGTCACGGTTTAATAAAGCGAGGCCTGTTTTCAATAAGTCTTTATGGACTCTCTGTGCAGGAGATCAGGGGGTCAGTGGTATACCCAGTTATTCTTTATCGGACAGCTGACCCAAAGCATGACACCAACATAGTCAAAGGAGGCACAATAGATTTTCCCTTGTATAAAAATCTGATTAACTTGTGGCAAAATATAGTTATTTCTGGTATTTTACAATATCAATCGTCACAGAAATCGTCATTTTCATAAAGGTTTGGTCCTGCCAGTGTTTTTTAATTTTTGAAGGTCTCTAGCTACCGTGTAACACCCCACTTGTCTGAATTAGTCATTCCTTGACCTTTTCTCCCCGCCGGAGTTTCAAAATCAAAATTTAAAATGCTTTTAGAACTCTCCTATAGTGAGGAAACAAGTGTTTAAGATTTCCTGAGAAGGACCTCCTAACCAAAACTCATACAAGCATTTTCTCTCTCTCTTTCATTTTACCACATACTGCCACAACCTTTATTTGAGGTGGTGCATTGCATTTCTAGACTGTGCAAATAGCAACGTATTTCACTCTCTGTGCTCTGTGATCTTTCATATACTTATATGGGGAGCACTTTTAATGCCACATAATATCTCTTTAACAACATTTCAGAGAGTTTGTATTTTGTATGAGTATAAGCCCTGAACTGTCATCCATGATCACTAGACTTCATGTAGCTTGTTCTTATGTTCCCTAGACGTGATTCCAGGATGTATTATTTTTAAGAATGTAGGAGGCAAGCATTTTTCTTTTTAATTGAGAGCTGCTATTCCGGAAGAGATCCTTTATGATTCAACAGTTGTTTGACAAGCAAATGGAAAACGGAAGCTCTTATTGACAAACATCAACTATATTTAACTTTATGAGTTGACATTTCAGTAAATCTCTCTTCAGTGAACAAACGTGGCAGTATGAGTCATAGGAGAATGCAGGTCTGGTCTCCATTAGAAGAAGATGTACTTTGAGTAACCAAAATTCTTGTCTTTCCCTGATTCTCTCACTCATTCAGTATGAACCACTTAATGAGCTTTTGTATGACTGATTCTGTTATTATTTATTGGTCTTAACATCTCATCTTGTTCTCCAGTTTCTCACTGCCGAATGATTCTTTTGTATAATAATCTAGATTTACTTCTTTCACTAATGATTCTAGTCAGAATCTAGTCGGTTATTGAATCTACTACAAAAAATGACAATGATTATTGCTTTTTCTTAACTCCCCACTGCCAAATGTTGTGCTAGCCAGTGGGAAGACCTCAGATAGTGGCTTCTATCTGAGGCCTCACTTAGCAGTTTCCAGGGAATTTGAAGGTACTGACGTGGATTTTTTTGCTGTGAATCAGGAGTATTTTAATGAGCCTGACGTGGGCTGACGTTCGTCATAACCTTTCTTCCAACCCACAACCACCCCCCGTAACAATAGTGGCCGTCTGTTTCTGTGGCAACTGACCTGCCTCCATGCAGAGTCATTATGGGATGTGTCAACCCAAATCAGAGTCTCCAAGTCAGCCCTGAGCAGACAGCCACTACGGTGTCCCACAAGGTACTTTTCAAAGGAGGGAATTGTTTGCTTTAACATCACCACCATTTATTTCCCATTTAATTTCAGATGGTGTTAGTGAAAGGAAAGACATCACTGGGGTAGCGTTATTTCAGCATAAAACACTGAATGAATATTTTTTTCAACCAGATGATTTTTATATACATTTACAAGCATTAGCTTTACACTGTGAATAGGACTCTTATTAAGTGTATCTCAGATGTTCTGTAATGAACTGTACTGTGTCTGATGCTTCGAGAATGACCACTACAATTGTTTTTGTAAATAAATCTGTAATTACAATCTACAATGTCTGGTAGATCTTTTGGCAATTACACATAAACAAGTGAGTATGTGTAGAGAGTGTATGTATGTGCATCTTCACTTCATAAGCAACACTTGTTTGGGTTGGTATGGCTGTACGGTGGCCTGTATGGCTTGTGTGTAGTGTTTGAATGGGACAGAAACACATTTGGGAGGGGCGAGCTGACCACTCCTTAGCATGGCACACAGGGAATCTACCATAGACTGCAGCAGGTGAACATCTAAACAACACACACACACACAGACAGAGAATTTAATAAATTGCATAGAATTGTAGAATAAATTGTGACCTACAATAGGGCAATAGGCAGATAGTAATACTAATTGTTAGCTAGAAGTTACAGTTACTGCATCTCTGCCCTAGGCTTTGTTGTGTCCTATGTAGCTGTAACACTGCCATCTGGTGGCTGAGTTCAGTAAAACAAAATGAAATGTCTAAAAAGGCTGTTTGAATTGGAATACTCGTTATGGTTTTGGATTTAATTGACAGAGACAAAAGGCATAAGGACAAAGGTCTTGGTTACTAAATGTTACCTTTCAGGTTATTTCTTTTCCACTGTGTCATCCAGAATCCTTTCAGGGAGATGTTTTTAAATATGAGAGATTTCTGTCCAGATCACACCACAAACATGCGTTGTGTTAGTGTGTGGATGTGGTTGGTTTTGTGTATCTAAGCAAGGCGCTACTTGGAGTCAGCTTTCCATAACATAAACATATAAATCACAGTGGATCCAGATATCAGTGAGAAATTAGAATGAAATTGACGATGGGATGCTGAACTCACTGCTGGGATCTGAAGGGGCTTCCTGGCCATGCCACCATATGTCACCATAGTCCCCCCCGAGCTGAGGAGCCAATCACAAGTTTGCATTCAGCACGCACATAATCCGCTAAAAGCCGGTTTTATCGTCCATCTTAAAGAGTCACATTAGAGAATGGTTGTTTTCTTTTCCACATTATTGGTTGGAAAATGGCTCTAAATCTGGCTTAGTGTCTCCCAAATTGCCTAAGTCCATCTGCCATCATAAAAGCGCCTGGCATTTTAGTGCTGTTTCAGAGTAGACCTCAGGAAGGACACTTCCAAGAACTGCTGTTTCAGAGCTCCAGTCACATTACTTTTTTTGACAGAAATGAACACACTGTTCCTCAACACTTCAATGGTACCAGATGATTGCTAGTGCCCTAGTAAGTCTAACAGAGACAGATAGACAGAGGATGGATTCAAACTCACTCAAGATGGGAAAGTACCAAGCCTCCACTTACTCCCCCTACACAGTTCAGACCCAACCTGGGCTTAGCAACCTCCTAGAGCACATAAACAACACAGGAAAGAGAAATATAAAATGAAATGAATATGAAAAAATCTAAGAATTATCAGGTTCCCATCATAGTTTTTTTTGGTGTTTTATATTCTGAGTGAGCTTTAGTCTGACTTTATCATGTTTTGTTCAAATTTAAAGCCCGTGCACCACTACATTGACAACAGACACTTTGAAAGGCACATATCCTTACTTGGACTACCAGAGAATAAAAAAGAAATTGTCATTTGTCGATTTAATAATTGGAAATGCTGATAATTCATTAATTTAATTCTATTTTTTTATCCTCACCTGTAATACATGACCCAGGCCTGTCCTCTGTAGCTCCTCCTCAGTGACAACATAATCAGCCCCTAAGGCCTTCAGTTCTGCAGCCAAGTCCTCATAGTTGGGCCTAAGAATGTCAAACAGTCGTAAAATCACAAGCACTGGGGTTTATAACCGTGTAAGTGCAGTCAAGCGAGAGTGTACCTGACAAACATTAAAGTTAATGGCTGGTCATGGCTGACTTTTCTATTGAGATATTCAAAAAGAAAATCCATAGTAAAATTAATTGTCTCTGGAAGAATAAATCTTTGCCTTTATTGTCAGATAGCCTTGACGGAGCGAATGCGCAACTCACTCACAAGAAAAACTGCCTCGGAGCCGCACAAGAAGCCTGTATCGATTAGCCAGCAACAAAAGCAGCGTAACGGACAAGGAGAGCTGCATTGATGATTATTTAGTATGCGTAGACTGCACTACCTCTGCACTCTTATTCGCGACTGTATAGTGTTTGACCGAGCGAGGGAGGGAGTACAGCTTGGGCTGCATCTCTGGTCTCTGATTAACTAGCCTGCTGTAGCTGTTGTCTCTCTAGACCACCAGCTCCACTGACTATGTCCCGGGGCCTTGTGACACACACTCACAAACACACACACACACACACACACACACACACACACACACACACACACACTGCTGCTATCTTCAAGTGCCCTTGAGAGGCATGTGTGTGTGTATGTATGTGTGTGTGAGAGAGAGAGAGAGGGAGCAGCTGCACCTGTCTCGGACAATGTTGATGGTCCTTAGGCGTAGTGCTGCAGCAATTTGGATCACTGCCTGTCCAACTGCGCTGTTGGCCCCGTTCTGAATCACTGTGTCCCCTGCCAATGAACCACAGTACAAACACGACTCATAAACGGCACATGCGGTACGGTGACATGCTAAGCTAATGACAGACTGTCAGCTTTTAAATAGACTACAATAAACACAGTGCACAATGCTCAGTTTAATGCTCAAATAGTCGCCATATAACATAACAACAATGTCATCATGGACAAAAAGCTACTAGAATTAACCACCTATTAAGAACCTGCTGCTTAGATTTGTTTTTGTTTGATGGTTTAAGATTGGTATCACAGAAACAAGAGCAAAGCAATGCTTCTAGAGACTCCAAATTATGTTCAGCATAACAAAGTGTGTGGTACTTGCACATTGCATTCATGTAAAAGTCATTTAAAGTTATGCTTTGAATCTTTTCTCAACCATATTGAGATTTAACCTTGTTGTACGAAAGCCAGAGGGCAATGCACAACACATTAGAAGATAAAGTGCTCAGGGCAACACAGAATAACAATCAGCCCTTCTGCACACCCACACACAGACTCAGTAACAGGAGTGCTGTGTCGGGATAGTAATGGATACTGAGGTCCACAGTGTTACAGGAGGAGACAGGGCTCAGCCCAGATGTGGCCCAGAATGGTTTTAGGCGTTCATTCAGGCCAGATGCGGCCCAGACTGGTTTTAGCTGTTCATTCAGCCCGGATGCGGCCCAGACTGGTTTCAGGCGTTCATTCAGCCCGGATGCGGCCCAGACTGGTTTTAGCCGTTCTTTCAGCCCGGATGCGGCCCAGACTGGTTTCAGGCGTTCATTCAGCCTGGATCTGTGTCTGCAATTCTTTCTAGGATGTGTGGTGGAGGGTCTGTACGCACATGCAGATACACACACACACACACACACACAAACACACACACACACACACACACACACACACACACACACACACCAGGTCTGAGGTGCTTGAAGTCATGCAGCATCCTATAGGCTGTGCAAGGGTTAACTGAGATGGTAGCGGCCCCCAGGAGAGGCATGTCCCTGGGCACATTCAGCAGGTCTGTGGCCTCACACACAACCTCTGTCCTCCAGGTTCCTACAACACACACACACACACACACACACACACACACACACACACACACACACACACACACACACAATCCCTCTGAATGTTGTTTATTTACAAATTTAATCTGACCTTGTTTAAACAATTTAAAAAGAGCAAAAGAAAATATTCTGTGAAATGATATGTTAAATTTAATGTACTTCATCAAGGTGAAAAACAAAGCAGCCTGCTACATTATAGGGCTTTCAAAACATGCTGGAAGCAAGTTCCCTTTTTACTGGTCGATACAGTATGTTTCTATTGATGGTTTCCATTGCTCACCAAACCCAGCATCCACAGGTAAAACCCAGTCACCCACATGCACAGAGCTGACCTCTTCTCCCACCTCCACGACCTCACCCACCCCCTCATTCCCACCCACCGCTGGGAACTCTGGGAGAATGGGATAGGTTCCTGAGAACACCAAAAAGTACACAGTATGGATATGAATTATGTACTTATCTTTATGACAATAACCTAGCAATTAACATTCATCATCACAAAGAAAGCATTGAACCTCATTAGATTATGGATGTAAAAGGTCCCAAGGTTGCAAGTATGATTTTAAAATTGACACAGTTTACCCTCCATGACAACCTGGCATTTAACAGTCAAACAACATTAACATTAACAACAAAAAAACATTTAACATCTTAAGGAACATCTGTATGGAATTAAAAGTATGCTTTTAGAGCTGAAACATTCTCACATAGAATCTGTGATTGGATTGGGCTGCTTTGCTTCAGTCTCACACTTATTCCTCCTCACCCTGTATCATATTTATGTCTGCAGGATTCACAGGTGTGGCCAGCATCTGGACTCTCACACTGTGAGGACCAACCGCTGGTACGTCCCACTGCTCCATTCTGATCAAAGACAAGATCATTCAATAGCAAAGCAAATGTAAAAAGACTGTCCATTTGTATTGTAACAATTATGTCATAGACGCAAAACAGTGCCACTCTGTGGACAACATAGAAACATATATCCTGTACACTTTGGCTGCACCAATTAATTAAGACACAGACTGTATTGTATGTAATTATGAAACGTGTCCCCATGATAATTTAGAGCGCTGATCATCATAATAGGTGACTCTGACAGCTACACTTTCCCGGATGTTTTGCTAATGTGTAACTTAATAAAATATACACGGCCCCTCTAGAGCTGTAACTTTTAAAACTAGGACTGGATCAGCCCCAAGGACACATCCACTTAAAGCCTCAAGAGAGACTCTTTATACTGAAATCAAATTAAATTTCCTCTGAATTCAGATACCAATTAGACTCAGTCTCTCCTGTCTACACCTGTATCATTTGTATCTACAGGCACACCTAAATGTAGATGTGAAATGAGTAACGAAATCTAAATGTAGATGTGAAATGAGAAAATGAGTAACAATGCCTCCTCAGTATGATTGTTTGCCTTTTGATTTCCCTGAAGTTAAATGCCTAACTTACTGAGTAGTTTTGCTGGCATCTGGAGCTCTAATGACAAACAGCAAGTATTTTTCTTTCTTCCTCACACATTTGAATTCTTTATTTGAACCCACCAACCATATTTCTTTACAGACAGGATTGAAATATTTTCAGAGGTGAAATAAAGCTTTGACATTTATGGGTACAAAAAACATTGCACCACCCAGCTTTGGTTGCCTATTACCTCACTGACATGCACACACACACACACACACACACACACACACCAACCTGAGCTGGTCGAGGTCTTGTCCATGTCGACGGTACACCAGTGCTGAGCAGGAGTGGATGCACCTCTGGCGACAGAGATGCTTACCCCAGTCTGAGCTTCCACGCAGCACCCAAAGCCTCTGGGCTCGCAGTGCTCTCCTGAACATACTCATCATCGTACTACACACACACACACTAACACACACACCAGTATGGTTCTCTTCCACACAAGGTTCACGTCCTTTAAGCCCTTCGTGTCACAACAGCAGGGTGAGTCTGAGAGGAGGGCTGGAGAGTTGACTAATCCGAGACTGTCCACCTCGAGACATTCCTTCATAGGGTTTCACTTCCTCACAGCTTCTCACAAGGCTCAGATTACTCTACACATGAGTCACTATGCAGCTCGACAGGCTGGTCACTGGAGGGGTCAGATATGCAGTGTTGGGGTGTAATGATATATATGTAATGAAATTACAAAATTTAATAACCAAATTAAAGTAAAGGTATCTATATCTGACTAAAGGTATTGTATCTGAATATCTTCTGCAGAAACGTTGGCTATATGTTTAATAATATTAGTCTAAGTAGCCTAAATGAAGTCTAATTCTATTCTGATATGCAGGGACAGACTTAGCTTGTTTAGTGCCCTGGGCAATTGTCCCCTATGACTTGATTTTTTTCTAAATGGCACTCCTACACATTTCAAGATGAAGACTATAATGAAGATCATTGAATACTCACCAAACAGAGCACCAGAATATGTTGGGAGCAAACGAGAATAGTCCAGAGGTGTTTAATACATTGATCTCCATCCTAAGAGCAGAAAAACCCATACCACAGCTTCACAAGGGAATGAAGCAAAATTGCATCACCCACGTGCTATAAATGTGCTATTTATTACGGCAGAGGCACAAAAGTTGTTTATTTAGTAATTTATAGTAATTTATGTATTTTTCATTAAGTAATTTATTTATTTATTCATTTTGCAAGTGTCCAAGCTGTCCCCAGCCCAAGTTGCCCATGTCAGAAACCGCCCCAGCTGATATGTCTAATTGGTTCTCTTATCATATTTGAATTGGCAACACTGCCTAATACCTGGATCTACAGCCTACAATAAGTCTATAGTTGTGAGGAGGTCTGCAATGCCAACTTGAAACCACAATGTAGGCCTAGCCCATTGCAGGAAACAAAAATTAGCTGTAGTGAGCAGGTGCACATGCACAATAAATCCTACTTGAATAGACTACTGCTTAGTCAGTGATTGTCAGCAATGTCAAACACTTGATTGATTTAGCAGGCAGAACTATTCAAAGATCAGCAGGATCTCTGACACTGCTGTTATGGGAATTTAAAAGGATTTTGACAGCAGTCAGTGTTAAATAATGCTATAAGGTTAATTCTGCCAGTTTTCAAAATGGACAGATGCAAAGATGCATTCAAAATGTAGAAAAGTAATCCAAAAGTAATCAAATGTAATTAGTTACATTACTTTGTTAAAGTAATCGAAATAGTTATACTACTATTACATTTTAGATAGGGTAACTTGTAATTGTAACATTACATTTACAAAGAAACTTCTCCAACACGGCAGATGGTACTGACACAGTCGGCTTGAAGGGCATTTAACAGATCCTTACATGAAAGGATGGGCATGGTGTCAAACTGGTCTGTTCACACACACACTCACACACACACACACACACACACACACACACACACACACACACACACCCAGACACACACACACACCCAGACACACACAGACACACACACACACACAGACACCCCAGACACACAGACACACACACACACACACACACACAAGCCTTTATAGATACATTTGTTTCTAGGGAGTTAGTGTAGCACTCAGAAAATCAAATAGTGATCAATTTTAACAACTTTCTACTTTCTAGAGTTTACCTCAAGTTTGTGAGCAACTAGTATGGGTGCATTTCCATTTGAAAATTTCCACAGCCGTGGCTCTGGTCAAACAGGCTTCATGTACAATGAGCGATATTATTAGTGGTTATTTGAAAAATATTTGTAATAATTTTCATTGATATTTTTTTTAAATGGAAGATTACATCGTTATTTTCAGTACCACTACGTGTCATTCATGGGTAATTTCAAAGAACTTTGGCTCATCTAATGACTTTGACCTTTGACTTTTCACTTTGACAAGATGCAAGATGGAAGGAGACAACAATAACCAGTGATTTAAGTGCCTTCATGGGGGGAGTATATTTGTAAATACTGCCACATACACCATACGAGTCCAACACACCATGCAAAAGAGCTACAGGGCACACTGAACTTCTGACAGACTGGGTGACAGACATTTTCCAGAACCTTTTACAGAAACATGCAACACAACATTCTTGTATTTTTTATTTTAAAAATTCCACATTCAAGGCTTGCCATATTATGGTTGGGTACTCGTTCTCTGTTAGAGTAGTAATCAAACTGATTAGCTTTGTACCAGTTTGAAAAGTGTTCTTAATACAGTCTGTTTTTTTGGTTTGGGTGTCAGTTTTGGCCTGCTGACAGGTCCAGGATCAGTGAATCAGATTTGGTTGGGTTTAAGCAGCAGGGCAAGTGAGTGGTTGGACTCCTTCCAGTTCCAGGGCCTTATTGAACTGGACCTCCAGAACCTTTCCGGCTTTGATGATCTTAGCATTGCGTATGCAGCCTTTGAATGGCATGCTAGTGGTCAGCCCAAACTGCTTCAGTCCCGCTATAAATGAGAGAGAAAAAACAAAGGAGTTAATAGTTGGGATAGCAGTTAGTTAAAAAAAACAGCAAGCTGTACAATAGCCAATGGAGACAAGTGCTAAAAGTCATTATCACCCAGAGAAATGAAATACTGTTTTCTGATTGGCAGCAGGGTGTCCATTATTCCCCGATAATGGGGATCT
This sequence comes from Tenualosa ilisha, assembly GCA_015244755.2. NCBI lineage: Eukaryota > Metazoa > Chordata > Actinopteri > Clupeiformes > Clupeidae > Tenualosa > Tenualosa ilisha. The sequence continues at coordinate 988,759 of PYXC01000317.1, read as the reverse complement.
ATGACATAGATTTGATAAAAAAGTGTAATCACCATTCCATATCAATCAATTTGAATGGTAACTATAACAACCATAGTAAACAACAGTTGAACTGGCAAGTAACAATGGAATCAGCTGTTATCAAGCTCACCATGGTCAGTAACCAGACAAAATAGTTCAGCAACCAAACAGGTTACTAAAACTGAACTGCATGTTTCTTTTATGTTTTAAGAGCTTGCTTATTGTCAATATGCATGAATTGCAACCAGGTGTTAAACGGGATATCGGCCTTTGAGGTGTCCTGATGTAGGGGAATAATGGACTTGGCATGTGCAACAGCACTCCACTTTCAGCGCCGTGCTGTTCTTCACTGGCACCTTGTCCATTATCCCCTTCAGGACACCTTGGCAGTCATTATCCCAAACATCAGTAATCATAGGCTGGTGCATTAGCTTAGTTTTGTCAGTTCGAACAGGAAGGGCACTTAGTAGAGTGCAAATCTCCAAGGTCTATCAGATCTGTTCAGTAGGAAAAGTGAAGCTTTTGCTATTACTTTCTACACTGGTGAAAAACCAAACAGGCCAAACATGTGACAAAAAAGCCCCAGGCACAGAAACTCCTTTGCAGATTTATACTGCTGTTCCTCTGCTTCATTTAACTCTTGACAATAAAATCAATAAAGTAAGAGCTGAGGTCAGGTTGGAAGGCGTACCTGGGTAGCCGCCAAAGTAGATGGGGTCATTGGTGTCGGCGGAGTTGGAGAGGACGTTGGGGCTTGCTGCCTCCACCTTCTGCCGTCCACCACTAGCTCGAGGCGGTGCTTCAGCTTGTGGGCGGAGACTGTGTGCCATTGGCCATCACAGAGTCCCGCCTCCTCCTCGGGCTCGTATACGGCAGTAATGATGCCTACGCCGTTATCAGCACTGAACTGAAGCTGAGGAGAGGAGTGACACAAAACAAGCATCTGTGACCATCACTCCCTACATACAGCAAAACCTTCTAGAATGGGCATCTTTAATGCAGATGAACTCTTTCATTTGTATCAGAAGATACATGCAGTTAGAGAGAGTGAGAGAGAGAGAGAAAGAGAAAGAGAGAGAGAATGGGCATCTTTAATGCAGATGCAATCTTTCATTTGTATCAGAAGATATATGCAGAGAGAGAGACTGAGGGGGGGGGGGTGCTCTGTCTGACTCTCCCATGTTTTTTTTTAAGTGTTGATCGTATATTGAATAGCTGACATCCACTGGCACGTAATGTATGTATGTAGAGAGACAGAGAGCTAGAGCGAGAGAGTAAGAGAAAGAAAGAGTAATGAAGAGAGACAGACAGACGGAGAAAGCTCACCTTGCCATTTCGCAGCTCAATGCCCATCCCATCCTGCACCTGGCTACTGACGCCCATGAGAACTCCATCACTTCGAGACGTACGGAACTCCAGCTCTACCAACACCTCCAGACCCACTCTGTACGAGGCCACTGGGATCAGTCAACACACACACACACACACACACACACACACACACACACAATCATATTAGTTTACAAAGACCAGTCTCAGATAATCAATCATTATAGGTTCAGATCATCAATCATTATGGTATGCCTTTAACATTATTTAACACTCTGACCTACACACCATACAAACACACACATACACACACACACACACTCTATGGACTGTGAAAAAAGAGCCATGTTTCTATGCAAACAGGCCTGAGAACACTCTGACGTCCTGAGTCAATGTGTGCTATTGGATTCCAATCAGAGGCCAAGAGGAAGTAAATAATCTTCCTGTTGGCCCCAGGGGGCGGTGCTACTTCATGTAATGAGAGGGACTCATTTGTCCACACACCATGACGTTTGTCCTGACTTAAGTCATTACGTGATTCAGCTGAGCAACTAACCTCTGCAAACAACTCTATGTGTCGGCACACAATCAATCATTCGCCACACCTCATGCTGTCTATTGTGTAGTAGTGCTTTTGTGCCAGTCTTTGACTACTACCGAATTCTGGTAATATTCAGAGGTCTGGTTAACACGCACATTTAATAAGGTGTACTAAGTTTTTTAAAGTCAAGTTTAACTTAAACAACTACTATTTCCTCCTTGGCCCTGTTGCCCTTGGTTGCTCCTTGTTAGTGTCTGTGAAGCACCATAAGACAATTCCATTGCAAGTGGCGCTGTATAACTATAATTGAATAGAAGTGAACAGAACATTTATATCCGTCAATTTACCATGCACAATTCTTGACAGCATTGCGAATGACTTCTTTAAACTTATTTTTAGGTCATGACACTCAATAGGAATATTGCCAGCTTACCTGCTTTGGCAAAGCCTGTGCCAGCAAAGTAGGTGCCTTTCTCAGGGTTGGCAAAACAAGTGCCAACACGGTAACTGGATGTGGGCTTTTCCAGGTCCAGCTCCGCGCCCAACATTTTAAAGTTTCGTATGCAAGCATCAATACTGTAGACCACCTGCAATAACACAGGCTATGTTGTTAGTACTACTTTATGTAATGCAGTATGGTAAAATGTCATGGAGATACGGTACTGCTCTAATGCAAATGGAGAAAAATTAGCTGACCTTTATTTTATGTTACCTTCCACTTATGTATGTGAATACATACCCTAGAGACTTCTTATACTTTTGTAAATGTTAATGCAGTATTTAAGTATATACAGTGGTGCTTTTAATGACATTTAAAATCTTAAACAAGACAAGAAAAGACATACTTAGAGAGCAAAAGCAAGAGAGAGAGCTAGCGAGAGAAAGGGAGAGAGAGGGGGGAGGGAGAGAAAGAGAGTGGGTGAGTGAGCAAGAGAAGGAGAGATAGAGAAAGAGAAAAAGGAGGAGAAAGACAGACAGTACTTACTGGGCCGATCCTCTTGGTGGTGTAGTTGAGTGGAAGTCCACCGATGTAAAGCATGCCCACCACATCCAGGATGTCGGCCTTCTTGGGGCTCTTGGTCTGCTTGTTGAAGCGCCCGTCCACCGAAAGGACGCCCACCTGTTTCTGTCTTGTCACCCGGATCTGCACACACACAGCACACACACACTACTAGATGACCACCTGACAGACTGAGCCTGACATTGTGTTCTTAGAATTCAAATCATGCCACGTATTCCACAGCATCACTGCTGAGTAATTGCTTATCATACATAATGTAGAGTGGGTAATGAGTTCAGTTCTCGTCTGAACAGGGATCATTTTTGGTTTGAAGCAACAAATAAAGTCAACATTTCTTTGAGAGAGGACACAAATGAACTTCAGTCTGAGCAATGAGAGAATGCAAGTAGGTTCATTGTGCAATATGCATTTGATGCAATCAACCTGGTGATTTCACAAACCGGGATTACTGATATCTGGACATCCTGTCTGAGTTAAATGTGGAAGAGAAGTTGACTTCATCTTTCTGATTGTGGTGTTTCTAGGTTAAACAGCCATGACAATGATGTTGCAATCCTGCTCAGTGGAAATCCCCAGCTGATTGTTACATTAGGGTATATATAGTAACATGGTGTTTCAGTTTTTAGTTTGCACAGTAAGGACAGACAGATGGATGGACATACATAGATAGATAGATAGATAGATAGATAGATAGATAGATAGATAGATAGATAGATAGATAGATAGATAGATAGATAGATGGACAGACAGATAGATAGATATATAGATAGATGTTATCCTGCAAGTAATACATTGTAGTATAGAATGCATGACACACATTCAGAACAATCTCTGCGCTCACAGAATTTATAAGTAAAAACATATATCTCATGAAATGAGCTGAAAAGGCCTTCATGGTATGTGTGTGTGCCTCTTGTGACCTCTGACCTTGTGCCACTGGCCATCGTTGATAGTTAGCGGCACAGCGATGGATGTGTTGCCGCTACCTAAGTCGAAGCCCAGGTGAGCCTGACCCTCCTTCAGCTGAATGGTGGCGAAGTCGGCGTGGTTGATACGGGCCATGTAGAACACCAGGCCCGACTTGGCCGTGGTGCGGATTTCAAACTCAATGATCAGCCTGTGGGGAGATGGAAGGTCAGAAGTTTCTTGATTGTGACTGGGAGGTTTTGCTGTTGGATGGATGTGGATGTTGAGTGAAGTTAAACTCAAAGAAGAAAGTGAACTGAGAGAATCATTCAGTGCTCTGCTGACAGCACTGCTTCCTTATGCCCATGTGTTAGACAGAAGTTTCTAGAACCACTCAGTGGTGGACAAGTTTTCAGTTACAAAAATACATGCCACGATTTCATTGGCATTTCATGTCATTTTAAGTGTCAGTAATACCCATCAAATATTCACCATAAAAACTTATCTGTAAAAAAAATTTAATTAATAAAACACATGCTGAATATTATCTATTACCGTTACCTGTTCTTGACCTTGGTGTCATCAAACTCAAAGGCCATGTGGCTGTTTCTAGAGAGGCCAAACTGTTTGGCCAGCTCCAGCACTCCAGGCGTTGCCTCTGCAGCACATGAGATCTGTGGCACAGAGGAGCCTAGTTAGGCTAGTTAGCTACAGCGCTTTCAACTAATGGAATCGAGCAACCAATTACATCACACCATACATACACATATAGATGGCTTAGTATCAGTTTTCTACAACTGTGACTCATATACTTTATAATATCTTTCCTAAAGCAGTTCCAGGTCTAGATAATATCTTGCCACATGTACTGTAATGCCTAATGGACTCTAAATGTTTTGGATACTGATTGCTGTACGTAAGAAACATTTGTATTCCATCAATGGTGTATCAGTGTCCACAGAGAATGATTTAGAATGCTGCCCTCAAAGAGAATGCTTTTGAGATTCTGTGATGTGTAAAAGCTGAGTGGGAGAAAAAAAAATTGAATACTTTTCTGCAGAGGACGTGTGTCAGCTAAGAATATATGACTACAAGTAGGAGTTGTTCACGTCCGCTTAAAACAGAGAACACTGTTCAATGCCTACTCTTCCCTTTCATAGACTTATGATGGACTCAACCTCAAGTAATTATTTCTGTTTAAAAAAACTGACCACTAGATGGAGCTGTTAGCACTCTTGTGACACAGCAACCACAATATTCTGTTGCCATTTTAGGAATGTTTTTTTTTTTTTTTATTCTTCATGCCAGCCTTGAGAGACAAACATTCAAGTGTTACATTCTTCAACATCTAATTGAAATTGATTATTTTTCTCCTTGAAATTGATTATTTTCCTTGATTGGATAGCGTGGACAACACAGCGCCAGTCTCAGCTCCATAAAGCTGCAATCCTTCAGTTTGTACTGTGACAGGTGAAGAGACTTTGAACAGAAAAGGCTTTAGGAAATGTGAAAGGCTATGAAAGCGACCTCTGGGTAAGTTTTGGGGACTCACTTTGGCCTTGGGTCAGTATTTAGTAATTAACTGAAGGCCTTTGAGATGAGGTCTGAGGTGGCTTTTAAGCCAGGGGTGAGAGGTGGTGTTCATTCTCTGAGTGCAGTCAGAGAACACGGTGGTGGAGGAATACACACACACACACACAGACACACACACACACACACACACATGCTGTATGTACCTACAAGTATGTTCATGGTCATACACACAAACACAAACACATAGATGTCACACACATGCACGCATAGTAGGCGCATAGTAGTGCATTGTAATACTGTATTACTAAAAGTAGGCGTCATAGCGTTCAAAGCAGCCTCAAAAATCTACAGGGTCCAGGCGTGGCAGCAATGAGTGTTTCAGTGGAGTAAAGTTGATAGGCAGAAGGTATGGGGTTTGGGTGGGGGAGGGGTAGTACCGCAGCAGAGTCAGGCTCGACGGGGGTCTCCTCTGGGGCGCTGGTGGTCTCGGCAGGGGCTGGGGGGGTTGCCTATGGAGCAGCAGAGTGGGGGGAGGCCCAGGAGTCAGAAGGAAGCAGCAAAGCAGAGCACAGCAACTGTCTACCTGATAGATGGCAGACCTCTGACAGGTGTGTGTGTGTATGCGTGTGTACGTGTGTGCGTGTGTGTGTGTGTGTGCATGAGACAGAGACACACACAGAGTGTGTGTTTGGGAAAGCGAGAAAGAGAAAAAAAGACACTTTGTGTGTGTGTATGTTTGTGTGTGTCAGTGTCTGTGTGTATGGGATAGAGAGTGTGTTTAGGGAGAGCGAGAAGAAATAGACTCTGTGTGTGTGTGTGTGTGTGTTTTTGTGTGTTTGTGTGTGTGCATGCAAGCTAATTTCTGCACATGTATGTGCATGTCCACGTGTGCCAGTGTGTCTGTAAACATGTGTAGACATGTGCATATTTGCTGTGATCAGTAGCATGTAGTCATGTGTACACATGAGCATATCTACTGAGATCAGTGCAAGTTGTTATGTGTAGAAACATGCTAAAACATCACCAATATGACAGCCACCTAATTCTCCTCAGACTGCTCTACATCAAAGACAGATGCACACCTTCAACTATGGTAAGCCATACTACAAATGGAAAAGCATGTTGGCATGGATTATGGAAAGCCGGGTAGGCATTACCTTGCTCAAACAACTACTTACTACTACATGGAGAAGCTGGTTGATAGCATGTAGCCTATTTAGAAAGCATGGTATTAAGAGTGGCCTATAGTCTATAGTGAAAGCATGATGATGACCATGACTCATCCTAGATCAGGGCTAGAGGTCTGTTTCAACATCAGTTGAGAGTGACTGACTGACTCACATCACTGAGGGCGAAACATTTTTGATCTCTGCATTTCTCTCGCTGTACTCCACATTCTTCTAAGTCACTCTCTGGGTTTCTATCTCTACACTCTGCTTGTATTTCTGTCTAACCTGACTGTCTGCTCCCTCTCCAGTCTCTGTGGGGATGCAGGATGTGAGTATCAGACCTCTCAATCTGAGCCCATGGAATCCTATACGACTATCTGAGAGACCATGATAATCTTTAAACTTCAAGACTTTAAACCTAAACTAACAATCTCCATCCCTGCTACTATCTCTCTGCATTACTATGCGATCATGCATTGAGGGTAGCGTAGCGGTTAAGAAACCTGGCTAGCATGCTAGCAGCTAGGACATTGTGGGTTCGAATCCCTCGAGCACTTAAGTTGCTCTAGGAGAGACTGGCCCTGACATAACTGATAGCTGACAGGTGTAAATCTGCTAAATGTACATGTAAATGTTGTGCTTCCCTCTTGCGGGTGGAGCAGACATACTGTGGAGGGTGGAAAAGGTGGCACTATGGGTGCTGTTTCTGTGGGTGAAGCTGGCTTCTTCTCCTCCTCTTCGTCAGGTAGTGGGCCAGGTGGTGGGGGAGGGGCCAAGTCAGGACACTGCCCTATCTCAGCGTTCTCAAATGCTACTGGTCGGGAGAAGTCCATTGGACTAGCAGAGAGGAAAAGGGATTGGTTAATGATGCCAATGCACAATTCCAAAAACTTTTGTCTATGTATGTTGTCTCTAATGGATGTGTGTGTGTGTGTGTGTGTGTGTGTGTGTGTGTGTGTGTGTGTGGGTGGGTGGGTGGGTGGGTGGGTGGGGTGAGAACAAAACTAATGAGTGAAATTCTAACCAGATGAAGTGCTCCAGTGGTCAATTTATCTCATTTAGGTTTGGGTGTCACTGGAGAAACACACACACACTCAGTTGATCTGGGCACTGCATGAACATAATGGACATCCAATTAATCTTCTTTATGTTTGTGCATCCTGATTCCAAACAGCACTGCTGGTGCCTTTGCCTTCCTCTACTTCTAGGATTTTAATTTGAACACTAAGTGTGATCACATCAGCACATAAGCACCCTGACTGGCAACAAGTTTGCTCTTTTCTGTTATTAATTGGTCCAGTGGTCTCGTGGTGATTGACTAATGATACTATGCACTGTTGCTTGCTGCATCCAACTTCCTCTGCAATTAGGTATTGTGTATGCAATTGCCATCACCTTCCTATCCCATTGTGAAATCACTGTGAAATATGGACAGCCTTATCATAGAGGACAGTCTCATCGCTCTGATTTAAATAGAGGTCATCTGAGTTTACTCAACTCTAAGAGAGGCAGACAGAGAGAGAGAGGGAGAGCGGGAGGGAGAGAGAGAGAGAAAGAGAGAGAGAGAGAGAGAGAGAGGGATGGAGGGAGGGAGGGAGACTGGCTAATGGTGTTTTAAAATTATTAACGAGAAGATCGGGCTTAATAGCTTGTTATCGGAACATGAGTTTTTAGCTGGTAATTATTCTACTCGACTGTGCCTCTGAAATGGCTTTTCCTGAAATTGGGAAAGGCCAGCTGATTAAAGGAGAGTGGCTTGGGCCTGATGTAAATAAAAAAATCGCAAAATAAAATAAAACGCAAAATAAATCATTTTCATATTAAAAATCAGGTAATTTCCCACTAATCATATGACATCCCCACCTCCTTCAAAACAAGGTGAAAATAGCACCATTATGCCTGATAACAGGAAAACATTAAATGAAAAATGTTATTCTTGGATGATCTTACAGTAATGTCAATGTCATTTTGGTTGCCTTGCTTTACTTCCTTGACTAAAGAAAGGAATCAGTGTGGTGCTGTTGCAAAAAATGAGGTCCTGTCTATCCAGTATGGTAGAAGGTCAACATGGAGGTCTAACTACAAGCAGGTGAGACGAGAGGGCAACTCTTATGTTGAACTAATGGTCTTTGGGACTGGAGTGTGACACTACATGATCATTGCTGCAAGACTGTCGACTTGAGCGGGCCATGCTCCATATTTTTGCAAAAGGGCCATTTTTCTAGGTCAGATGACAATTGTCACTCAAGAAAATATGATGTGAAAGATACAAAATTTGGTGTCTGCCAAAATGTCGCAGAGCTTGTCTTTTACATGAAAAATGTTCAAACAGCACAGACAAGGTCACAAGGTCAGTGTGTCAGTAAGAGATCCTGCAGAACTATAAACTATATAAAACTATAAACTGGCCTTTCTTACATATAGGTGGAGCTACATACAACATCTGTGCTAATCAGTTATTCATGTGGTCACGCTACTACAGACTCAGGTGCAGTTCCAGGTACAAACTAGACTGCACAGGTACAGACAGGTGAGTGTGAGACTCACACAGTGTTGATGAGCAGGTTCCAGATGCAGCCCTCGAAGGGCAGGTTGGGCCGCTGAGTGGTGGCCTCAACGTCTGGTGGCAGACCTCCGACAAACAGACGCTCGATGTTCAGAGGTTGGTTGTTAGATAGGATCTGCTCCAGCCTCTGCTCCTCATCCACCAGCACAGAGAATGCCCTGTGTGTGTGTGTGTGTGTGTGTGTGTGTGTGTGTGTGTGTGTGTGTGCATGGGCAACACATAAAATGGAAAATCAAAAATAAGACTCACACACACTAGAGAAATACTTGAGATGCTTGCAATCAACTACCAACTGCTAAATTAATTTTCAAAACTTTGCTCTAAATATCAACCCCTAATGACACTCTGGTTGCACAAGGAAGCTATAAAGCAGGAGGTGAGTCTCACCCTCCGATCCTTTCGATGCGTAGCGAGTGCTCACGTCCATCATGCAGGAGGCCCTGTTCAGCCTTGCGGATGATCCTGCGTGGGTTCTGTCTGCCTGTGAACACCAGCACCTCCAGGTTTCCCTCGTTTAGCTGCACCAGCAGGAAGGGCTGCAGCCGAGAGAAGAAAGAGAAAAAAAAATTCTCAAAATTCTTAAAATATAACATCCAAGTGCGTCTCATGTCATCATTTTAAAGTATTAATTTTTTATGGTATTTATTTCACACAATTATTTTAAGAACTAGAATATTAAAGATATGCACCCCTGCCGTCATGGCATCACAAAGAACAGAAGTTAAAGATGACATGGGGATAAATGAGATTTTGCACATATTCACTGAGCAGTCAGTGAAAGTGAGGTCTTCCCGTGCGGTCCAGTCCAGAGATCAAACCCGTGACCTTGCATCAACCTTGGGTCGAGAGTTGAGCGCCCTAGCCAGTTGACTGAAGAAGCCCAGGCTCTCAGTCAACTGACAGGGGAGAGGTTTACTGACGTTCTACATGCACAGCTAGGCTAGCTGGCATCTGTTACATGACCATCACGTAGTTATTTGCTAAAAAAAATCACTTCTGTTTTAAATGTTCAGCATGGAGATGTATTTCCATATTTAGTGTACTTATTTCAGCCATACACTTAAATTGAGAGCACAGATTTTTAAAACTAAAACTATATTTTAATACATTGCATGGAGTATAGTAGTTTTGAACAGGTTACATTTTTTTGGAACAAAACAAACTGTTCATCTGTTCAACTTGACACGTTATACTAAATCTGATCTATGCTTTGTCAGTTAAGCGGAGTCTGAATACTGGGATTGGAGGGATTGGAGAGATTTTCCTTTTGTCACAGTCACACTGCTGACGTCTGACAGAGAGAGGAGAGTGGCCCTCTTTATCTAAGAATGCTGATGCATGAGTCGCAGTCTGATTCTGTGGGGCTCCCAGCATCTCCTGATGAAACCACCAGTAACGGGATAGTGGAAAGCAGATGCACGCACACACACACACACACACACACACACACACACACACACACACACACACACATACATATGTACAGACATGCACACAGACATGCGCCCACACAGACAGGCATACGCCTGCACACACACAGATATGCATTATGCACACGCACACGCTCACACACACCTCCCCCAGAGCCTAAGAAATGTGTATTACTCTTATAAACAGAGCTGTCTCTGAAGCAGACAAGACCCAACCACCCACCTACCCTCCAACTAGACTATTCGACTCCAATTCAACATGTGTTTCCCATCTCAAACGCAAATGGACAGAATATGAGAAGCGGTGCTGGGAGCAGCACTGAAGAGGTGGCAGGAGAGAGGGTGGGTGCGGCGTTGACACCTATGGAAGGAACAACGAGCAGGAGGGAGAAAGGGAGAGAAGAAGAAGAAGAAAAGGAAAAAGAAGAAAAAGATCCCCTGGCTTGCTCAGAAAATGACATCCACTTCATTTATGGCTGATAATGATTTCTAGAAAAGGTGATAGCCCAGACCTCGCCATCCTCCTCGACACCCCCACCCCCCCGCCCCTGCAAATTGGACGCTATCCATCAAAGTGCTGTGGACGTAATCTATTTCTACTGATGGTGCCTCTGCGGGAGGAAGTCGGAGGTTAAACTCACTATCATTTCCTCGGGGCGTTTGCTTCTAATTGATGTGCCAGGGGGCTCTTGGCCGCTCTCAACCGAAAATCCCGACGAAGATGAAGACGTCGCAGACAAAGATGGAGTGAGTCACATTTTAATTAAAATGACCGCTGATCCAAACCCCCACCCCCTGCCTTTGGTGACCAGGTGAAAAAGAAAAAAATACAGAAAGGAAAAAAAATAAAAAACAAAGATGGCACTAAAAGGGGAAAATACTGAAGCGCTATTACAACAGACTCACAAACAGTCAATCTCTTTTACAGTTCATATAATAAAGCTGCTCCCTTGGCCTTCCTGAGTTGATTACAATTGTGCATGGAGACTTTCAGCGGCGAACTGGATCTGGTGCTCTTACCTTTTTTTTTTCAATTACCCGATGCTGGGCCTTCTAAATGCGCAGCTATTAAACTGTTCCTGGAAGCATTACACAAGTGATTCTCTCACTACGCCAGAGGCTTTGCTGGACCTGACTCCTTAATCAATAACCTGCATTGAGAATATCCAGTTATAGTTTAATCAATTCCTAAAAGACCTATGGGTCTCACAAAAGCAGAGAAAACAGTTTAGGCTGTGCAGTGCTCTTTACTGCCTGCGCTCGCTTCAAGGCCACACTAACGCTCTCTCACTTGTAGTAAATTATGATTTAAACTGTTTATGGCTTCGCTTGTAAGGAAGTTGTATGCCAGCCGAACCGAAGCATCCATATTCCTGTTATACAGTTTTATCGATGAGCTACTTTAACAGCACCTAGTGCTACAGACTGCACTGGAAGGGTCCTTTTTGGAGTGATCAAGGGTAAATGGGAGAATATTTACAAAACAGAACCTTACAAAACACTATTCAGCTGTGCAAACATTCCAAATGATGCTGCCAGGACCAGTTGGTGTTGACGGTGATTAAATGTTTTTAACCCAATATAAAAAAAAGATTTTTAATCAACTTGAGTGCCTGAATCAGAATTTTTAGCATAGCAAGAGGTTTTTCTTAAACACAAATTCTAAAATGAATTTTCCACATTTTTTTCTTAATGATCTTTTGCCCCTTCCAATAGCATCAGTGGTATGAGAGAAGCCATCAGCACTGAGCGAGTGAGACTGGGGCAATGTGGCTCACCTCTCCCGTCTGCCTGCGTCTCCTCCTGGGCGTCTGGAAAAGTGGGATGCCACCCTTGCCGTAGAGGATGATGCCCGAGTTGCTGCGGGTGCTGAAGGAGAGTGAGATCTCCGTACCCACACTGAAGGGCGCTGGCGGCAGCTCCATGAAGCCCGGTTTGGGGAAGCTGACTGTGTGCAGATTCTGTATGAGAGAGACAAAGTAGACAAAAAGTGCAGTTTAGCCATTTTTTCCCAAAGACAAAGATAAACGGCACGAGGGTTGATGAGAACAAGACAGTGCGAGTCACAGTTTGTACGCAGAAACCAGCAAATGAAGGCACAGTTTGACTCAAACAGGCTTCAAACAGACACATAATACAAAATAAAAGTCAAGAAAATGGCTAAGAATGGAAAGAACACCAAAAACCTTGACACATCTGATCCATTGACTCATCCGATCCATTGACACATCTGATCCATTGACACATCTGATCTACTGACGCTAAAGTGTCATGCTAAACAGAATCAGCTGGTTTAAAGTGATGGGTTGGAACAGTTATGTGGCAGGACATATTTTCCACCACAGCTCTAGACTCAAAAACACATCCCTACTTGTGTGTCAAAAGACAGCAGTAGAGACAATAAGATGACAAAGTGGAAATGAACTGTGCTTTGACGAAATGCTAATGGAGTGTAAACAAGGTCATATTCACTGATTAGGGAACAAAACTCTTCACATTTGCCCATCACTACAAACTGTCAGCTCACTATCTAAACGTGTCCAATTATCACACAAAAAGCTGCAATCCATTTAAACCCTATTTAAATGTCATTTCAATGTCAATTGCATCTGCTGTCAAAATTACCAGTAAAAAATTGTTTTTTCTTTGAAGCCAATATCTGATGTCTAACCCAGACATGCTCTGAATGCAAAATGTCCACATATCACTGCTAGTGCAATACTCTTCATTACAAGGTAAGAACATTTTCTTTGCTTTTACCATAAAAATGCTATAGCCTACTGGTCTGTGTTTTGCTTCTCAGTGTCACACTTAAGCATTCTGTTCACCACCTAAGCTGATGTTCCTCATTAAGGTTCTAAGAACCTGTTGAATTAACAATGGAATTTTTGTATCAAGGAAAAGATGGTGAGTCTCTTCAGCCCCATTCCCTCTCTGTCTGTCTTATTCACCACTGTACTCTAGCATCTGGATCCCATTCACCCTGTGTTTGCCCCTCACCACTGCCTGTGCTCTGGGTCTGTGAAATATTTCAGCTGTCTTTATGAATAAATCAGGCAGCTCATGAGCTACAGAGGAGATGAAACAGGAAAAAAAGAAGAGGAAAAAATAGAGCTAACTCTACACTGTCTTCTCTGTTTTTGGGAGCTGTTGGAAAGGTTTCAGAGGCTCTTTCTTTTTTGTAGTGTGTATGCTGTACGTCTCTGGAGGCTTCACATGGTGTGATTAACGGCACTGTGCCCACATCTGATTGACGAACACATTGACGAACACATTTCAAAGCGAGAAAAAAAAAGAACAGAACAAAGTTTTCAGGATTTTAGCTTTTTACAGAAAACCAAATATATTTATTCAAATATATTTCAGATGAAAAAAATAAGAATAGTTTATTTAAATAGAACCACCCTAATCTTTACAGATCAGTTACACGGACCACTGGACCATGTGCAACAAAGGTTTGTGGGAAAAACAAATCAACAAAGATTTCATTAAGTAGCTAATTATCTCTTTACCAAAATACATGTTTGGGAAACAGGGGAATAAAGGGGACTGACCTCTATGGAGCAACCCTTAGAAAGACCAGTGTAGTCTGGGCTGCTCAGTAAGTTGTATGGTGTTCTGGAAACTTCTATGTCTCTCAGGCAGCCAGCATATCTCTTTGTGGTGACCTCAGGCCTAGGGGGCAAGATAGAACGAGTTAGCCAGTAATGCAATCAGTGGCTATCTTTGTGGAAGATTCCATCAAAAATGGACATGAAAAGGTATTGAAACAGGTTTGAAAATCTTCACAATTTAGCTGCTCTCGTTTTGATTTTCTGCACATTTTTGATGGCTGTTAATTATTCGTTCATTCATTTCACAATGAAAGCCTGATCAGAGCTTCCATCATCATTTCCATTTGACTACATAAGCATACTGTAGGTCCTGCAGTGACAGATAAGCTTGTGGCTAGAGGGGTGGCAGAGTTTTCACAGAGGAAGAGGAGAAGAAAGCTTTTGAAAGCACAGAGACGGAAGCAAGTGCTGGTCTCCAGAAAAAAACCCTTTGGCCTGCGCTAAATGTTTGTGTGGATGGAGAGCATTTTTTTTCAAATGCTTTCTCAAGCAAAGCCTCAGTTCTTCCTCGCTCCTCACAGAGATTCTGTTGACCAGCACAGGTGGTGTGAAGGTGTGATCGCCAGGAAGTGAACCATATGAATGAATGAACAGGTGGCTGTTTGCAGAAGGAGCAGCTAAGCCATTGGAAAGCAAATGGTGTCTAAAACACTAATCAGCAACATGCATTACAAATAAGTGTGTGGTACAGAACAGTAGAAGTACATTTACGTTTTACCTTGACTTGATACTGTAAAAGCAAAACAGACAAAATAATAATGTCACATTAACCACGTTCAGTAAATGTTTATCACTGACACAGACTACTGGAAAATTGGGCTTGGGCATTCAAAGTCTGACAAGTCACATAGCTCAAAACAAGTACCCAAAGACATTTTTAGAAGTTACTGTATTTCTAACCTTTTTACAGTATTCATCAATCATTTAGAAAGCAGAGAAAACAGAGAATAGACACATGGTAAAATACAGTTTGCCTTGCCATGGTTTATCCTTGCCACAACAGAAAAAGACTCTGAACACCTACACATGCACTCTAAATCATGAAATTCTTTTTTTTCCTGCTGAAAAAAAAACAAAACAGAAAAAAAAACAGCAGCAGCAGCAATGGGCTTGTCAAGGCCCACTTGGTACTGTGAATGGTCTAAGCCTCCTTTGTATGTTTCCTTAAGGACAGCACGCATGAAATGGGCACAATAGGGAGGTCGGCAGAGACAGAGGCAAGACGTCATGGAGAAGAGAGTGTTCTGTGTGACATCTAAAATGCACTTTTTGGAGGTCATGAGGCAGCTTTTCAACTTTTGGAGGATTAGCTTTTTTTTGTTCCTTTTTTTTTCTTTTCACATTTCAGCGACTCTGCCATAGACCTGCAGTGGTGCGAGACCTACCTGTAATTGCCTACGATGGGTAAGCCACCAAAGTAGATCCGTTCATCCCTTAGGTTGAGTCCGGAGGCACTGCCTTTGGAGGCCACATCCACTCTCTCCTCCTCGCCACTCTCCACGTCCACCACAGTCACAGTGCCTGAAAGCACACAAAACAGGCATTACTAACAGTGAACATGCACATGTAGTGAACATGCAAATGTAGATTCCAAACACCAATTACCAAGACATCACTTACAAAACTTAAGGTGCTCTGTATGTCTTCGTAATATCTATTTATTAGTTCCACTCTGTCCTCCCTTCAAGCTCTTCTATATACTATTCTATTCAGTGTGAATATTGCACTATGCAATATTTTAGTCTTAAGGCTCGGACCAGACTCAAGAACAGTTTTTTTCCACCAAGCGACAAGGCTTATGAACACTGAAACAATAACAGCCTAAACCTGTGTCTGTCAAGACTTTCCAATTTTTCCTCACACACATTCACAAACACACACACACACACACACACACACACACACACACACACACTCACTCACTCACTCTCTCTCTTTCTCTCTCTCACTTAACATACTATTTATTAATCATTTGTTTTTGAAGGGCAAAAACACAAGTCTCTCTTATACTAGTACAATTAGATGCAATAAGTCTATCTTGAATCTTTCATCTTGAATCGTGCATAATGACTGGTAGAGTTGCATTCATGTTCTGTAAGTATACCTTGCATCTATACAGAGCCTATCTAGATTAGAGTGTCACTCTTTGTGTGCTCCTGTGTTCACGTTCTCTATGTGTGTGTGTGTCCATGAAGGGAGGCCTGTGATTGGACACCTTGGTTCTTGGTGCGGTGCATGGTGAAGGATTTCCATTTGCCATCGTTGTAGCGTCGGGTGGTGGTGATGGAGCCGGTGCCTGAGCCCAGATCAAAACTGACCTTCATTCGTCCGTCAGCCAGCTCCACACTCATGAAGTCCTTCTGTCTCACAGCCAGGGGTTATGGGGTGGGTGGGAGGGATGGGTGAAAACAGACAAAGAGAAAGCTGGTGAGTGACTGTTTTGTAGATGTGAAGGAATAAATGAAAGAAACGACTGAATGCTTTGGTAAATGACAAAAAAGCCAGAATATTTGAATTTTACATGTGTGAGTGTGTGTGTGTGTGTGTATCTGTAAATATCTGTGGTTTCATACCATGTCTTTGGTGGCAAGGTACATAACCAGTGCGTTGGAGGAAAGCGTACGGAACTTGAACATCACCGTGGAGATGTTGGGGTTCCAGCGAGTGGGTTTGCTCACTCCGGCGTAGCCTTCCCCGTCAAACTGAACAGTACCCTCTGAATCAGCAGGCTGGGGACTGTACACACACACAAACACACACACACACATACACAGACAGACTTATACCTTGAGTCTGAAAGTAAATACAGAATGTAATGTCTGTATTGGACAGGAGGCAAAGCATAGTGACTACCTCACAGCACATCCTTTGCAGTCTCCTTCCCTCTCTCTGTAATTCCACAGACCGACTGGTTTCTTGTCCAGGTACACCTCACCCATGCAGCCATTAAAGGTGGTGGTTCTCACCGCGTCCGCTTTCTGAAACATAAGGAAGTCACACAACCATCAATCCACTCACCCATTCATCCATCCATCCATCCGGCTCTCCATCCACCCATCATCCATCCACCTGTCATCCATCCACCCGTTCTTTGATCCATCAATTGATCCATCCATCCACTGACCCCTATCATGTAGTAGATCTGTCAGTAAGTGTGTACCTTAACTGTGCCCAGGATCCCGCCGACAAACAGATAGGCATTGTGGTCCACATCAAGGACAGTGTAGGTGGGTGGAGAGAGGGCGCTGGTGGTGGTGGGCAAAATGCCAGAGCGGGGCCCTTCCAGAGGCTGCACAGAGATGCTGCCATTCATGCCACTCCTGAGAGAAGAAGAGCAGAGAGACAATGAGTGAGTCTGCTGCTGGAACATGGGCTGTGTAGAGCAGTGCCTATGAGAATAGCCCTCTACCTACACTCCTCAAACGCATGTCATTTGTGATAGATAGATAGAGAGATAGATAGATACGTAAGTAGATAGTAAACACATAGATAGATAGATAAAAAGATAGCTACAGATGTAAGAACATAGTAAATTGATAAATAGATAGATAGACAGATAGTAGATAGATAGATCAATAGATATGTAAGTAGATAGATAAATAGATATATAGTAGATAGATAGAGAGATAGAGAGATAGATAGATATTTTATTTATCCTGAAGGTGTCCAGTAGTTATATAACATATTGCACACACAGACACACAGATTCAAGAACACTTGAATTGGAAAATGATTACAGACACCAGTGTGCAAAGTGGAAGTAAAAGAAACTGTAGTAGTGTGTGTTGTGTGTAGTTGTGTGTTTTGAGGTAATGAGATGGGTAAAGTTGTTCTGCTGGGATGTTTGGCTGACCGTGTGGCCTCAATGCGGTGCCAGTTGCCATCGTGGATGGCCAGGTCAGGGTACTCGACTCGACCCACGCCCGAGCCCACGTCCCACAGGAAGTTCACCTTGCCCTTACGCATCTCAATGGCCAGGAAGTCCACCTGAACACAGACACATGGCACAGACATATGAGACTCAAATCACCACAAAACAACAGAACAGAGCAGAGCAGGCCTAATTGCCCCTCACCCACATCTCCTTTTCTACTCTCTTCCCTCTTCCTCTTCATCCCTTTCTCCCTCTTTTTTCTCTATCACTCCATTTCTTGACTTAGCCCAAGAACAGCCCCCCGCCTTGTGACATGACCCTCCGTCTCCTTCAGGGAAAAAGAGTGTAAGTGAGCCTGCGCACTGGGAGTAGAAGACACAGCCACGGTCGAGCGTGGAGTCGCGAGGAAAATGAAGAGGAGCAACAGGAGCCATGATTTCCCCGGGGAAATCAGCGCAGGCGGTTGGCGGAGCCCGGATGAAACGCTCCGCTCCGCTCTGAGGACTCAGCGGCTAATTGCTGCACCTGCCGCTGACACTGTCACTGCCGCTGTACAAGGGGCTAATAACACACGCCCCTCCCTGCAGGAGGGTAGATGTGTGTGTGTGTGTGTGTGTGTGTGTGTGTGTTTAGTGGGGTGGGGCGGGGGGGGGGGGGGCAGTGCATGCAAGAGAAGTAATAACCTTTCATTACTTGCTTCCTTAGTGGAGGGTAATTGGTGTTTATCACGAGATTGAAGAAAATAACGACGGGGAGAATTATTTCTAATTCATCCAGCAGCATGTGCTCTGCATTAAAGGTTGAGAAGAACAAAACAGCCCAGTGACACACTGGATCAGTCCTCTTTGTTTTTTTCCTCTTTGTCCCTTACTAAGTATCTCTCCTTTCCCATAGGTTTGTGATGTACTATACAGTACCATACTTTTGTAAACACATACATAGACACACACAGCAACATGAACAGAGAGACTATGAAGAGTCTGAGCTCCTAACTTCTTGTCCCCGTGAACCTGTTGCAGTGAATCTCTATCCCAGTGGATCCATGCGCTTCACATTTTCACAACAAGACAATGTCTCTTGTTTCGTGGGTTTGGTGAATTAATCATGACAGACTCTGGCTCTCCTCACACACACACACACACACACACACACACACACACACACACACACACACACACACACACACACACGCACAAACAGAGAAGGAAGGAGAGAAAGATGGGCTTCAGTTTCTTCAGCAGACAGTCTGCCTCGTTCTCCAGACTATTCACACACACACACACACACACACACACACACACACACACACACACAGATGCAGATACATACACACTCACACACACACACACACACACTAACAACCAGCAAGATATACCATATAGTGAGAAAAAAGACAGAACAGAAGGGAAGGAGAGAAGAGAGAAGAAGAGAAAGAGAAAGAGCAAGCCACTGACAATGCTGAAGTGAAGTGAGGGAAATAGGCTGTTTCAGCACAAAGTTCTTAGCTGCATTCAAGGTAAAGAAAGAGATCCATTACTGAAGACCAGCTTGCAAGTAAAAATCTCACTATGCAATCTGAATTGGCATAATAATCTTTTTTTCCTTCTTGTTTTTTTTTTTTAGTTTTTAGCCCTTTGTAAGCGCACATTAGGATAACACGCCTAGCCAAGCTTTCAGCAGCAGCTCCTAATCCTGTTTAAGTGAGAGTGAAGAAAAAGTTACACACAGAAAGTCTGACAGTGAGGAACAGGGGATTGTGAAAGAGAAAGAGAGAGAGAACACGAATTTGACAGAGAATGAGAGAAGAAGCAAGGGCTTGAGAAAGAGTGTGAGTGACAGAAAGGGACTGAGAGAGAGACAGAGGGAGAGAGGGAACGAGAAAGAGAGAGAGTGGGAGTAGGGGACTGGGAGTAGGGCAAGGGTCTTCTTTGGGCAGGGTGCTCCATGGTCTAAGGACTCACGTATTTGGCACTGCCCAGGTAAAACAGCAGGTTGTCGGCCGTGGTGGTCTTAACGTTGAGGATGATGGTGTTGTAGCTTCCCTTCTTAATGTCAGGCTTGTAGGCTCGGATACAGTCTCCTCCAGAAGACACAGACACTTTGATCTGGGTGACGGGGAATAAACAGATACACACACAGAGAGAGAGAGAAAAAACAAAAGCATCAGAATTGAGTTGTGCCCTTCAGATATCAATACGATATTTATAATAAATGAAGTTTCAGCTCAATACTTAATAATGTGCAGGATAAAATATTGATATGGACATTGAGAGGGGGTGAACTTGACCGGTTGTAACTGATGACTATTGACGCTTGCATATGTTTTGCTCAAGGTCTGCTGACATAGCGTCTATATTTTGAGGCATGCATTAAAGAAGATATTTCAACATGATGTTTTAGAGATATAGGAAAACATCAAATAAGAACCAGCTGGCTTCTCTGCAGAGCTGTTAATGGTTTTGTGTTTGGGCATGCAAGTCCATGCAGGGTAATTACAATGACGCCCATAGGATTGCCTAATCGTCTGTGTGCATATGTGTGTGTGTGCATTTTTGTGGTTGTGTGCTTTTGTGCGTGTGTGCTTTTGTGTGTGTGTATGTGTGTGTATGTGTGTGTGTGTGTGTGTGTGTGTGTAAAGATGGTGTGAGATGGTTACAAAATCCCAGGAGTGGAAGTTCCAATACAGGCAGTGTGTGAGAGATCATATCTAATTGAGTAAGGGTGTGCAAAAGTGTGCATGTGTGTGTGTGAGTGTGTGAGTGTGAGTATGTGTGTGTGTGTGTGAGTATGTGTGTGCGTGTGTGTGTGTGACTCACAGAGTTGGCCTGCTTGCGGGCCTGATTGATCAGCTCTTTGATCTGGGAGATGTTCTTCTTCAGGTTGTCCTGCAGTTCCTTCATGGGCTTCAGTTTCTCCAGCAGACGGTCTGCCTCGTTTTCCAGATCTCGGACTTTAGCCCCCGCTGCATGGACTATTCACACACACACACACACACACACACACACACACACACACACACAGATGCAGATACATACAAACACAACAGACATGCACAGGAGAGAGACTGATGAATGGACTTCATAGACAGCTAACAATCACAAAAGAAAAAAGCTGCCTTTGTTACCATTACAGCCATTTTTACAACAACACACCAGCAAAACTAACAACCAGCAAGATATACCATATAGTGAGAAAAAAGGAGAGAACAGAAGAAAAGGAGAGAAGAGAGAAGAAGAGAAAGAGAAAGAGCAAGCCACTGACAATGCTGAAGTGAAGTGAGGGAAATAGGCTGTTTCTGCACAAAGTTCTTAGCTGCATTCAAGGTAAAGAAAGAGATCCATTAGTGAAGACCAGCTTGCAAAGCTCACTATGCAATCTGAATTGGCATAATAATTTCTTTTCTTTTTTTCCTTCTTGTTTTTTTTTTGTAGTTTTTAGCCCTTTGTAAGCGCACATTAGGATAACACGCCTAGCCAAGCTTTCAGCAGCGGCTCCTAATCCTGTTTAAGTGAGAGTGAAGAAAAAGTTACACACAGAAAGTCTGACAGTGAGGAACAGGGGATTGTGAAAGAGAAAGAGAGAGAGAGAACAAGAGAGAAAGAATTTGACAGAGAATGAGAGAAGAAGCAAGGGCTTGAGAAAGAGTGTGAGCAACAGAAAGGGACTGAGAGAGAGAGAGAGAGAGGGATTGTCAGAGCGAGTGAGAGAGCGAGAGGAAGAGAGAGAGAGAGAGAAGAAAGAAAGAGCTCTGAGGGGCCATGCGGAGCTGACGGAGCCCTCATGCAACTACAGCCGGAGCTGGCGAGGGAAGCTGGGGGGGTTACTGGAGCTGGCGAGGGAAGCTGGGGGGGGTTACTAGAGGCAGTGCAGCAGGAGGCAAACGAGACAAAATGTGGAAATATACGTACTTATCGCTGTAAACGTTCAAAAGACACAGGGTAACAAAAAGGAGAGAGATGGGGGGGGGCGTAAAAGAACAGACAAAGAGACACCATCACAAATGTGAGACACACTGCAAAACCCTACAATACAATGTGTGAGTTAATGACTTTCATTTACATTGTATTCTGTCAACATGCTCATATCAAACATACAGTACAACAACAGACAAAGACAGGCAGATTTATTGTGTCAAATCTAATAGTGAGAGCCTTCATGAGTCTTAATGAGAGAGAATGATGTGTTTATGGGGGCTATACTCGAGCATTATAGTCATGTTAACAGAAACACTTTCAAAAGATGAACTTTCACACAGCTCTTACGGAAAGGTGCATTGGAGGCAACCCACGGTCTATAACTTGGTAAGAAAACTCCTGCACACTGCCCATTCCACAAGCAACTCCTTTATGAAGGTCCATTGACCAAAACATTGTAATAAACAAGTTGCTTGCAGGAAGGGCAGTGTGCAGGAGTTTACATTTCTTACAGAAAATTTGAAACATGAAAAAAATGTTATCTGAGTTATCTGAAGTTGAGGTGGGGGTTCATACTGTTTTTGTCAGGGTCCTGGATCATGTTGTTGGCCTTGCTGACGTCATCGGCCAGCTTGCTGTAGTTGCGTTGGATGCCCATCAGATTGAGGTTCATGTCACGGAGGCGTGCAAGAACGTCGTTGGCCGTGTCATTGGCTTCACCCGCCTTCTCTTTGGTGGCCTGGATCTTCACTGCCGTGTCTGGTGAGCACACACACACACACACACACAGGCTTACAAGCTGGTTCAGAATCTAACAACACCATTCAAATAATCACAACATTCTCAATTAGCCCCATAAATTCAGTTATTAATCAAATAAATGTATTTAAAACTCTTTAATTCCTATAAACCATATAAAAATATATCAACCACCTTCTCTCAGTGCCTCTCAACCTGTGTTCATTTACAAAGAACTTTCCAGAGAAGTCATTTAAATTGGGGTCATGTGGTTCTGTAGCTGTCTGAGATGGGAGACATCCTTTCCTGATATTGCTGGCACTTGTGGTCTCTGTATTCTTTGTGTGTGTGCGTGTGTGTCTGTGTGTGTGTGTGTATGTGTGTGTGTGTATGTATGTGTGTGTGTGTGTGTGTGTGTGTGTGTGTGTGTGTGTGTGTGTGTGTGTGTCTGTGTGTGTGTGTGTATGTGTGTGTGTCTATGTATGTGTGTGTGTGTGTGTTTGTGTGTGTGTGTGTATGTGTGTTTGGGTGTGTGTGTGTGTGTGTGTGTGTGTGTGTGTGTGTGTGTGTCTGTGTGTGTGTGTATGTATGTGTGTGTGTGTGTTTGTGTGTGTGTGTGTATGTGTGTGTGTGTGTATGTGTGTTTGGGTGTGTGTGTGTTTGTGTGTGTGTGTGTGTGTGTGTGAGGACCTGCTCCTCTGCACTCTGCCTGTCTAGACTCGGAACCATCGAAGCACTTCAGACCCTTGAGGGCACCACTTGTGGTTGTGATCAGCCACAAACACATACACACACACACACACACACACACACACACACACACACACACACACACACACGCGCGTACACACACACACACACACACACACACAATCACACACACCCTGGCCATTTGTCATAGTGACTTGTTCGGAGAGAGAGACTTCTGAATTTCACCCAAATGAGAGGGCCCAATTGGCTTCTGTTCAGAATTCTGGTGTCAAGACTGTCCAGGAGGCCAGCTCTATATCGACCGTCTGTCACTGGGGTTGTCTGTCACAAGGCTCTCTCTCCCTCTCTCGCACACACACACACACATACACACACACACACATACAGTATATACACTCACTCTTGCACATATAAACACACACACATAAACATGAATTCAAATTCACACATACATGCACTCACGCACTTCCACTCACACACACTCTGACACACACACACAAACACAGACACACTGACACACACTCTTCAAGGAAAAGTAGCATCTGTTAAGGCAACCAAGTGTTGTGAGTGTTGACATGACACCCACCATTGGGGATGGTAGCCAGCATTCCCAGGGTGTCGTTGAGGTCCTTCAACAGGCCTGCGTTTTTCAGGCCCGCTGCCTTCATCCTTCCCTTTAGATTCTCCAAGGTCTCGCCATTCTCTGCAACAGAACAGCAAGGAGCAATCTGCCTCAAAATTCTCTGGATCCAACCTTCATTCCAGAAGACTTAACTGCTCAAATGCTCTGTGAAATTAACCTGCAGGGGCTATATGCTAAAGCCTGGAAATTAATCTGGCCATATAGATCTATACAGTAAACTAGACACCGCGATAGATCGTCTGCCGAGTTCTACGGAATGGAACACGTCAATGTGGCCGCCATATCGCTAGGGACAACATTTCCTGAAAATAAATGGAAATCAGTTAGGGGCTTCTTCTCTTTGGTGCACACTGCAACCTGTACTGGAATTTGTAAAGAGACTTAACTGACTATGTAGTTGCCCATACCAAGATGGCGGCGCCATTGACGTACCTCCGATACACTGATGTACGTTCTATTTCTGTGACTGCCATCTAGATAGATAGATAGGTACAGATAGCCCTAACCCTAACCCTAACCCTTAGATAGATATCTAAATGAACGGTAGGTCCCGCCCTACCTTTCACATCATTCTGCAGCTTGTTGGCCTCGTCGAGCAGGCGGTAGCTCTTCTGCAGTGAGCCCCGGGCCTGCTCCTTCACTGGGCCCCCTGGTCCCATGGCCTAGGACACAGGCACATACACACACACACACAGACCCATCACTACTGCCATTCATTACTCACAATTGGCCTTGTCCCATTTTAAAACCTGTATTGGTTTATACAAATCTACTTGAAACCTGCAGTAGAGGGTTTTAGGAACAAATTTCTTTGCAAGAATGTTTGGTGGATGAGACCCATTTTCTTTTATTTTATTCTTGGGCAAATATCACAATGCAGGCATTTTAGTGACTAAATCAACTTGAAATCATGAGCTATATATAGCATATGGCATATGGCACATAGAGTTATATCATTAATTACGAGATATATAATTCATTTGCTTAACATTTTTGTAAATCGAAATCAGCTGTTTGTCTATGAAGTGAAATGCATGAAAAACTTCTCAAAATTCACCACCATTAAACAATCCTCTCTTAGTCACATCCTGTTTCCTGTCTCCTTGTGTCCAATGCAAAAAGCTTCTTTAAATTGCATTCCATATGTTGTCTGGTAAGATATAGCACCAAAGGGGACAAATGTCTCCTTTGAACAACTCAGACTTGATTCAGCCCCCTAGGGAGTAAAAGAGCGAGTGAGCGAGAGAGACAGAGGAGTGGGGGGGAGAGAGAGAGAGAAATGGTGGAAGGGTGAGAAAGAAAAAGAGAGTAGAGTGAAGGGATGAGAAAAAAAGAGATTTCTGCTCATCTCCACTGGCTTGTGCAGAGGGAGTGAAAAAAGTGAGGGAGGGAGGGAGAGAGAGAGGGATGAAGGGAGGGAGAAAGAGAAGAGATAATGCTGGGAACAGAGCAGAAAGACTTTGATCTGTGGCGTGTGACAAATGGGAGAGAATAAAGTGGCACCAAAGGTTTGGGATCCCGAGTCACTGCTGTGCAACATGTTAGACACTGGAAGTGAGTGTGTGTGTGTGTGAATTTGCATAGGGTTATGGGAGTTAAATGCCACTATGTGATGTTATAGGTGTGTAAGGAACTGAACTGTGAGATTGAGTTTCCGGGTCGCTGTGTGAGATCATGTCCAGTGTGTACGCTTGCGTGTGTGTGTGTGTGTGCATGTGTGTGTGTGTGAGAGACTCAGAACATAAAGATATCTTTGTCTATATTGGATCTTCCAGTGAATTGCCATACAGAGAAGGTCACCTTCCTCACCTCAATCAGTTCTCATACCTTGAACCATGTTGGTGAGTATATGTACGTGTGTGTGTGTGGGGGGCGGGGTCTCTCACCAGCTGCACAGCCTCTATCCCACGTGCCTTGGCCTCTTTGGCGATGGCGTCTGCTTCCTCAATGAAGTCTTTGATATTGCTGTAGGCGTTGAAGGCCGCTGTGGCGTTGAAGGAGAGGTTCTTAGCGTCGGCCAGGATGCTATGAAAGTGAGCAAGAGATATGGAGGATCACTGGGGTCAGCATGCTGTTCAGAAGATAACATGTACATGCGCGTGCAAGGTGTGTGTGTGTGGTGAGTATATTACACGCACACACACACACACATGCACGCCCGCACACACACACATGCAAGCACACACACACACACACAAACACTCCCTGACCTGAAGCTAAAGAGAGGGTGTAATTCAGTAATTCTAAAAAAAATATCTCTTATGCAAATGCACATTCTGTGATGGAGCTTTTTATTTTTAGAAAAATGCAATTTTTCCAAAGAGTGTAATCTGAATTGCTTTTTTTTCTGTCATCCTGCTCAGCATTTTAAAGACAAAACTTATTAAGCAAGCCACTTCACTTTCAAAAAAGTTTGAATGGTGCGAGTAATCATTAGGGGAAATAGAACTCTTGTACATCCTTGTCATTGTTCAGGGAGGGGGTCTGTTCCTAATGGGAACATCTCATAATGGTCCGGAATATGGGCTGAATTTTGAAAAACATTGTTCTGCATCTGCAGGACATGGAATTCATTCAGCAGGCCTTGACTGCTCTCCCATTCACCCCCCCCCCCCACACACACACACACACACTTTCCAGTTTTCTTTCTCTTCATACACATACACAGACACATGCACATACAAACACACACACACACACACACACTGACACAACCCTACCCGTCCAGGATGGCGGCCGACTCATTGAGCTGGGCAGCATGTTCCTCGGCCCTGAGCAGCAGGTCGGGCAGTGTGTTGTCACTCAGGCCATCCGTCAAGCGGCTCACACGATAGTCCAGCTGATCATGCAGTGGGCTCAAGTCACGGCTCATTGAGTCCAGGTCCTGTACACACACACAGACACACACAGAGTCACATACAATCATCCTGTTTCTACAACTCTACAGCAGTCAGTGTCCATTTGAATAATCTAAAAGATAAAAGCACTCGCCAACACACACACGCACACACACACACACACACTAAAATATTGTTATTATGCTGGAGCCTACCAGAGGTGTACAACTCTTTCCCACTCATGTGACTATTTTATTCTGTCTCACTAGCAGGTGGGGTGGGACTCAGATGTGTATAGATGCTCTGTGATTGAAGGATCTGAAGGCCTGTTCTCATTGGTGGAGCAGGCTTCCTCCTGCCTTTTTCCATTTACGTTTCTTACATGTAAACAATGTATTTCATTCGCAAACTCCTTCTGCTACTATACGAAAACATATAGAATGGAGGCTCTGAGGGAACAGCTATCGAACTTGAATCTGAAACGGTCTATAGACTGTGTTCAGTCTTTCCTGCAATCTCCTAACATATTATTCTCTAAAGTCTCAACTGAATTAACAGCTATACCATGTGGGGTCTCCCCTTCACATTAACCAGCTCCGAACCAAACACATGTAAAAATATTAACCCCAGTCTAATCTAATTGTTGTCTACATCTCTTGATGGTGCAAGCGTCAGTTATAAGACAAGTGATGAGAGTTAATGTTTGACAATGTGTGACAGAGATGGCTTAGCTTCTCTTACTAGTGATGTTAGCAGACAGGTCATTACTGTGCATCGCTGTCACAGTGGCTGATGTGTGTGAATCATCAGCACTGTGTGTGTGTGTGTGTGTGTGTGTGTGTGTGTGTGTGAGGGAGTGCACTGGTGGTTCTGTATTTTGATTATTATCTTGAAAGCCCCCCAGGGTGCCGTAGGGGCTCTAGTATAAAGACAGACTGACTTACAGTGTTAACTAAGGGCTAATATCATCACCCTTGAGTCAGACGGACTCCACTGAGGAAATGGCATTGAGAGAAAGCGGTCACAAAGAGTGGGTGGGCACGAACTGGTGTGTGCACGCAGACACGCACATATTACGCACACACACACACAGACACACTTTAGCACCACGCACCTCGATCTCCTGGTTAAGGTTGTCAGAGAGCAGGTTGGCCTCATCCAGCAGACGTTCACCCTCCTCAAGCACAGCCTCAGTGGCCTTCTTCCCAGCGAGAGCTGCCTTGTTCTTGCGCTATGTGAACGTCACACAAACACACACACACACACACACACACACACACACAGTTTTAATAGTGAGAAAATCAGGGTCTTGAATGCCATACAAGCATCTGTACACGATTGCAAGGGCAAGGCACTGTAGTCAGGCCTACCGACTATATGCAGGAACCAGACCGAAGTCAAGAATTTTTTCAAGTTCAAGGTAAAACATCTCACCCATGGGAACCTCCTTTTACTTATTCAGCAAAGTGGCAGTAGGGGGTTTTATGGTTGATGTAAGAATGTCCACTTCTAAGTTCAAGAAAGTACATCCTTTAATCCATTAATAAGTTAGTATGTGTGAGTGTGTGAGTGTGTGTGCGGGTAAGTCTGTGTGTGTGAGTAAATAATGTTCTGTACTAACTGCATGTCGTCTCTCCATGAAGCACACATCAGACGCTTTTACTTCGTGTCTGCGTTTGTGCGTCAGTCTGTGTGTGCACAAGCTCTATTTGTCTCGGCACCCAAAATACAGAGGTTGGACTGACATTATGTCCGCTAAAAACACAACAAAAACCCAGTTGAATGCGTTCCATTTTTCCATTTGCCAAACTCAGATTGGAGAGGGAAGTGTTATAATTGGATTTCTGCATCAATGACAGTGACTACGTACATCTCAAAAATTTAGTTTTTAGGCAGGCTGACGTCAAAGTGCAGTGCTGTGATGTGGATTATATGTATGTGTGGGTGGATTATATGTATGTGTGTGTGTGCATGTGTGTTAGCTCCTTTCCCAACCTGCAGGGCATCCAGTTTGCGCTGGTTGGCATCAGACAGCTTCCCGGCCTCCCTGATCTTGTCCTGGGCCTCGTTAATGAGCTCCTGGGTGTCGTTGAGCTTGTTGTGGTGATCGTCCATCTTGCCTGTCACCTCTGCTTTCAGGTCCTCAGTGGCCTGGTGGGGGTCCCCGAAAAGACGCTTGACCTTCTGATAGAGAGCCTCTGCAGCACTGCAGAAAGAAGGGGGAGGAGAAGAGGAGGAGGAGGAGGAAGAAGAAGAAGAAGAAGAAGAAATGCTAAACAACATGTAGACAAAATAAATAAATGAACTAATCTATTTAATGTTTTAGACTGTGTATGTGTGTCTTACTGGTTTATGCTATATATATACCGTTGATATTAGCATTGACCTTTGAGGACTTGCAGATATTTGTTTACAATGTGGATTACGCTCCTCAAGTAAGCATGGAACTGCATTTCAACTCGCCAATAAGTATTCAGCAAACTGCTTCCACTCAAAGCAATCAACAGGACAAGGCATTCTTTTGGTAGTCTGAAGAGGCAGTCTATCTTCTGTCAGTTAAAGCACTCAGCAGGGATTTAATCCCACTGCCTTGGCATGGTAGGCATTGTGATTTATGAGCGCGACTATAAGAGCAGACACTTCCTGTCATTCAAGTCTCTGCATCTACCCTTACAAAGACATGCAGTCCACCGTGTTGTACTGTACTAGTCAGGCTAGTGCCGCCTAGCGCCTCCATTCAGTTTCCCATTTACCTGAAAGCGCTTGACACAACTAATAATGCAGCACAGAACAATGAAAACAACACAAAAACTAAGCCACTCAGGTTTACAATTACACAAGTGTGTGTTTGTGTGTGTGTGTGTGTGTGTGTGTGTGTGTGTGTGTGTGGCTGTTTGTCTGTGTATGTGTATGTGCCTGTGTGTTTGTTTGTGTACATTTCATGTCCTACAACAAAGAAGAAGATGGCTGACATTGACATTTACATGGGGAGCTTCAGAACAAAGTATGTTTGTAATGGACCAAACTGCACAAAATCTGCACACATATCTACTCTATAAAAAAATGCTTGTTTTCAGAAAGAGTGTCTGAAATTTGTACCCTCTGGCCAGTAGATGGCTCTCTTTCCCCTTCAGAGGCTGTTGTGTGAGGATTCCATTCTCTCTAATTTGATTAGACGGAATATTATCTCTCCTGTTCACCTAAGGCAACTTTTAATTAGTTCATTAAGATTTTTACATCAGGAAAAAAAAAAACTCTCATCATTTGGTTGCAGAGCACTCATCCGCAAAAATGCTTTTAGTGGGAGAACAAATATTCAGTGAAACACTCATGAAATTGTAGATGAAATTGTAGCTTATGAAGACATTTTATTCTAAAGGTAGTAGTTTAGTTATATATTATGACACAATGTCTCAACTGCACAGCATTGACATTAACTGAAAAACTACTGGCGCAGAAAAAATAGTACTGGTTTTATGTCTAAAAATGTTTAATTGTCCCATTTAAATTCAGCATCATCTGAGTTGATGTAAGTGTTGATCTTCAATCAGAGACAACATTTAGTAGGGGGTTAAACCAAGGTCATGGATTTGGGGAGAGGACTCCATAGCAAAAGAGCCAATGCTTTGATTCTCTCCCTGCTTAAGAAAGCAGATTCACTGGTGGAATGTGTTTTTTGCCTCCCTCTCTCTCTCTCTCTCCTTCTCTTTTTCCCTGAGCTGTCCTGGTCCATTGTTGGTGAAAACTCAGGGATGCTGGCTAAGCCTTGGTCTTTGGCAGAAAGTGAATGCCAAACCCAGGAAACCTAGCTTGTCTGAGCTGCTCCTGATCACAGGGAGGCTCAGAAATGAAATATTCTTTCAGAGTGTTGGAAAAGATACTTGCTGCTCAGCAAAACAGCACAAAAGCCATCTTTATCACAAAATACATCTTCCATCAAACCAGCCAAGGCTACAGCCTGTTCATCTACAGTCTGCTCAAGGAGTCTACTTTGGTAGGACAATTGCACTGGTTCAGTGGCACATCCAAGACCAGTCTCCATACAGCCATCTACAATCTAAATCTATCTATAACCCTGCTCATTACCCTCCTCATCCATTCAAGCTTATAGACAGTTATGGGACAACTTTGGACTTTTTGCATTAAGACAGTTTTGTGTTACAGTTATGGATCGTTATGGACATTCAGACAGTTCTGTCCTCACTCAGAGTCTCTGCTCTCTGTCTGAACTCAGGAGATTTGGTGCTGAGTTGGCATCAAGTGCTGCACACTCTAATGTAAGGTATATGGAATGCTAAATGGATTAAGTAATGAAATAGGCTGAAATGAAGATCACATACTCAATTTGGAAGGCTCAGCCATCCATGACATACACCAAGAATTCATATGAAGCCATCTGGGCGAAGTACTTCAGTGTGAACATTTAGGATGATTGCACAGGCTTTTGAGTAATAGTGCATGAGTGAGCATGTTGGATATAATTAAAGGTTTTAAAGGTAAGTCAAGGTGCTGTAATAGTTGAAATCAGACCACTGAGCAAGTTTGTAGGTGTAGTTAACATGTTTGTGCATTTTCAGTAGGTAAACTTGCATATTGCATCAATGCAGGGATAAACAGGAGTTTTGCACTATATCTGAAATGGACAGAAGTACTGTATATAGAAGGGCTGTGTCTAAGCGTGGCTTGGGGGGATGAGGGGTGGGGGAGGCCTACCCAAGCTCGTCCTCGGCGATCACCTTCTTGCCAGAGAGTTGCCGCCTGCGCATCTCTGCGAGCATGGCCTCGATCTCACGCTGCATCTCATTCAAGCTCTTCTCTGGGGCACCATCACGACGGCCCAGGGTGGCGTTCAGCTCCTGCGCTTTGTCTCGTAGTGCTATTGAGGGCGACAAAACACAGGCAAACACACACATACACACACACACACACACACACACACACACACACACACACACACGAGCACACACATAGGATTAACTTTACCTGATGTGCATGCAAGGCACGTACCCAAGCAATATAAGCACAATAAGCCCATCACAATCCCGTGCTATTTTTTATACTGCAGATATGACTACAGACATATACTAACCTACACATTATATCACAGCTTAACCACACCATTATGTACATCCTAGTGGGAGTCTATGTCATCGCTAAATGTTAATGCCATATTGTGATAATGATTTTTGCCTGGTTTGCCAGTATGAAAGAGAGAGAGAGAAACGGAGGGGACAGAGAGTGGGGGGGAGGAACAGATAGAGAAAGATACAGACGTAGAGAATGAAAACAACAGCGACAGCGATGCTCCTCCGAAAATGCTTGACGAGGATACTGCATATCATTACAACCATGCACATCTGAAGTCCTCATTTTTCCCTCTAATTATGTACTGGCAGGCGACCGCACTCAGCCTTGAAGAGGCAAGCAAGGCTGTGTTCCAGCGAGACGCCGACAGAACACGGTCACACCGTCTCCGATCTGAAATGTGCGTCGCCTGACGTCGTCTCTGCCAGTTCTCCGAGGGCCATGGTGCAGGCGGAACCATACTCACTTCATTTCCTGCTCAGTTCCCTGGCTGGCGTTGACAAGCCTTTTCTTGAGGGCCATTTGTTGAACTTGAGTATGTGTGTGTGTGTGTGTGTGTGTGAGAGAGAGAGAGAGAGAGCAACGAGTTTCCATTTTGTGTGTCACAATGGTGTACTCAGACTGAGCCGCCGTTCTGATGAGCTAAAAGGCAGAAGGGAACAAAGCACGACACGACAAAAGAGGAAATGTGTCACTTCTCTGTCTCTATCCCCCCTTTCTTCCTCTCCTTTCTTTTCATTGTTTCCCTTTCTTCTCATTCTGTCTTCCTCCCTCTACTTTCACTCTTTTCCTTCCGTGTGCTATTTGGTGAATCACTCGCCTTCTCAGTTGTCTGGCTTTCTTTCAGGTGAATTCAAAGAAATTCAAATTCTGCTTGGCAGACTAATGCACTTTAATCAAATTAATTTGGCGCTTTGAAATCCAAACCCAATCAGTTCAAAGGCTGCTATACAAGGAATGGGTAGGGGAAAAAAAAACACGAGTGAAGAAAAAAAAAAAAACAAGTTGCTCGCTGGATTCTAATTTAAATTTAAATTGTACAAAATTGAAAATTAAAACGAGGCATAATTAGATGCATTCCTTAAATTCCCGAGGAGTTCAAACGTAAACTATTTAATATGATTGCAAAGTCAAAAATATAGGCCTATTACATCCGCAAAGCTCAAAATAATTACATAGTGTACTTTAAAGGCAATTAGACTCTTTAGAGCTCCATGGATAGACTCATTGGATACACACTCATTTAAACATTCAGGGAAAACAACCCAGTCTCCCCCTCCCTGGTTTGTCTTGCAGGGGGAAGGATGGATGGCATGATGAATTGTTTGATAAAAACAGCAACTGCCTCTTTGTTAATTTCCTTGATGAAGCATCGCTCGTTTGGGGTAAACATCCCCCTTAAAAAATAAAAAGGCCTATCAGACCGCACAGCTGTTTCCATGGAATTATGGGAAATACTAATTTGATATGTGTCCATCACGTGTGTCTGTGGTTGAGTGGTTTTTATGTGTGTGAGTGTTGACACAAGGGCTTTGCTGTAAAATGGCGAGTGTGCACAACGCGTGTGTGCGTGTGTTTTGGTGATGGTTGGTGATACTCTAAACACTATTTCAGAACCACTCACACCACTGCAAGTGCACAGTATTGCTACAGCCTAGGATTGAGTAGGCTGCCTTTTCACTGTCAGTAATCACATCCAGCATAGACCATA
The DNA here is from genome assembly GCA_015244755.2 of Tenualosa ilisha. Classification (NCBI taxonomy): domain Eukaryota; kingdom Metazoa; phylum Chordata; class Actinopteri; order Clupeiformes; family Clupeidae; genus Tenualosa; species Tenualosa ilisha. The sequence goes on along the minus strand of PYXC01000317.1, from coordinate 955,137 downwards.
CATGCTTATGCACATGTTTAGGAAATTTGAGTGTCAATGTGAGCCAATCATCCCAGTAGCAGTAGTATGTAGAACTAACCCATAAGGAGATATTTACCTGGTATTTCAAAGTGAAGGCATCTGATGCATGTTCCATGGAGAGACAACAGACAGTCAGTACAGAACAATATAGCGCATTTCATTTGCAGCTGGAGCTTGCAGTTGGAAGCTCTGCTGTTCGGCTAAAGTTGCCTGAGGCAGGGATAATGAAGTGGGCCTATCGTGCCTACTGATCTGTGCCTATCAATGTTTTCTGCAATGTTTTCTTTCTTTAAAGAACAAGACAAAATGTCACAGCGTGTTGATTTGATTTCCTCTGATTCACTTATCAACCATTGAGACCTATGCTCATTCTGGCTAAAAATGAACCATTTCCCTTTACCAGTGTTTAAACGTTTATTCTGTTTTTTTGTTGTTATAATCCACCTAACATCATAGCACTGCACTTTGACATCAGCCTGCCTAAAAACTAAATTTTTAAGATGTACATGGTCACTGCCATTGATGCAGAAATGCAATTTTAGGCTAATGCTTCCATCTCCAGTCCCAATTTGGCAAATAGAAAAATGGAACGGAATCAACTGGGTTTTTGAAGTGTTTTTCATGTTTGAATTTTGATTGCCAAGACAAATCCACTGATGAACTGAAAAATACTGATGCACAGACTCAGGTATCTCAGAGTGAAAGCACCTGATGTGTGCTTCATGGAGAGACAACATGCAGTACTTACTCACACACACACACACACACACACACACGCACAAACACACACACACACTTACGCACGCACACACACACACACACACACACACACACATCTAATTACACACTCAGACAGGCCAGACAGTTCACACAGCATGTCTGATGAATGTGGCACAATGCAAGTGCTCTCCAACTAAAGGTAAAATACATAAGATGACTGAATGTATTCTTTGGTGTTAAGGTCATCTTCAGTGTTTTACACAATAGCCTAGCCTCCAAAAGGTCACTTAACATAGCTCTCATCCTCTCATCTGAGCATACCAACTGTCTTTTTTCATTTAGAGGTTCCAGAATTCTGAGTGCAGAGGGAGTGTGTACCTTCGGCTGCTAGCAGAGTGTCTTTGATGAACTGCTGGAGGTCCTGCGCTCTCTTGTGGGTGCTTTCGGCGTCAGCATCTGTTTGCTCCCCGTCGGCCGACACTTTAGTGGCCTGGAGGATGAGGAGGGAACATGGGAGTGAAAACGCATGGAGCTGTTCAGATGCAACAACCTGCATCAGAATAATGTACGTATGCACGCACCCGCTGGATAGATTAACATTGATCAGTGGCCTGATGCAAGAGGCCAGGGTCACTCTACGGCATGTACTGCCTAAGCCCTGTGTACCCATCCTCGAGATGCACCTCTCCGCCTATCGAGCCTTCTCTTTCTTCCTACGCCCACACCAGGTGCACTGTTTATGCCTGGGCCGCTTGTTCACGGCTGTCTCTTAACTTATTTATCAGCGGAGCAAGTGAGGAGCATGGCTGTAAAGCTCACCTTGACACCTGATGTGATGAAACACCTATTCACTCTGGCTACAAAACTCTGGAACAAAGGCTTTCTCCCTTCAGAGACTGTGTACAGTGTGCTGGAGAACTTTACCCAGTTAGTGTGTTCCCTCCATGCAATTAGCAGTGTGGTGCAGTGTGGCGCAGACGAGAGCTCCACTCATTTCTTTGTACAAATGCACGTTTGCAGATGTGTGTGTTTCTGTCTGTCTTCAGGTTTGTTTGTGTGTGTGTGTGTGTGTGTGTGTGTGTGTGTGTGTGTGTGTATACATCAATGGTCCGTGCTCTGTCTGTGCTCCGTCTTCAGGTTTGTGGGTGGTGTGTGTGTGTGTGTGTGTGTGTCTGAGCATTTATGAAAGAGCGTGCATGCTTGTGTGTTGGTGTGTTTGTTTATGATAGAGTGTTTGTGCATGTGTGTGTCTGTGTGTGTGTATGTATGTGTGTGTGTGTGTGTGTGTGTGTGTGTGTGTGTGTGTGTGTGTGTGTGTGTGTGTGAGCATTTATGAAAGAGCGTGTGTGCTTGTGTGTTGGTGTGTTTGTTTATGACAGAGTGTTTGTTCATGTGTGTCTGTGTGCCTGTGTGTTTGTGTGTCTGTGTGTGTGCGTGTGTCTGAGCATTTATGAAAGAGTGTGTGCGCTTGTTTGTTGGTGTGTTTCTTTATGATAGAGTGTTTGTGTGTGTGTGTGTGTCTAAGCATTTATGAAAGAGTGTGTGCGCTTGTTTGTTGGTGTGTTTCTTTATGATAGAGTGTTTGTGTGTGTGTGTGTGTGTCTAAGCATTTATGAAAGAGTGTGTGTGCTTGTGTGTTGGTGTGTTTGTTTATGTTAGAGTGTTTGTGCGTGTGTGTGTCTGTGTGTGTGCATTCATGTTTGCTCATCTGTCATACCCTGCTCCGCAACTCGTCCATCTCGGTTACCAGGCTTCCCAGGTTGCTGTCGGCCAGCTGCAGCAGCCTCTCCGGTGCCCTCTGTGGTGAGAGCATGTGCTGTAGAGGGAACACACACACACACACACACACACACACACACACACACAGATAAGGAGTCAGCTAACAGCAGCACCACCTCATTTCTTGACACACGCATATGACAACCCAAACACATCGGAAATTAAATCTGTGCAAAAGGGGCTCCACCTGGGCTGCAGCCTGTTTGGGGAGCACAGACGTGACATGTGCCAACCTACGTCTCATGAGAAACATAGCTGACCCAGGACATCTACACTATCTGACCCAGGACATCTCCAGTATCTGACCCAGGACATCTTCACTCTCTGACCCAGGACATATCCACTATCTGACCCAAGACATCTCCACTATATGACCTAGGACATCTCCACTATCTGACCCAGGACATCTTCACTCTCTGACCTAGGACATCTCCACTATCTGACCCAGGACATTTTCACTCTCTAACCCAGGACATCTCTATTAGTTCCACTGACAGTGAGCTTAGTCTTTATTTGTAAAGGGACAGCGATGGAAATGAAGCAGTCTGAAAGCTAACAGAATGCTCATTGCTCATTGAGTTATTATTTTTTTTCACTCTATCTATCATAACTGTCTGTCTATCATACTGAATTATAAGGACAAGTTTGAACCTCTATTAAGCAATGATAAGTCATGGTCTGCTTAGAATGGTGAAATCTATGATGGGCTTACAGTCTTAAACACTCTTGTCTCTCTTGATGACAAGACTGGCTCAGAACTTGCTAATGAATTGAACATCTTTTATAATTGATTTGATATGATTTTTCCAAAGAGTTGTGTGTACAGTAGTGTGTGCACAGAGCAATTTGAGACTGGCATTCATGTTGATAAAGAAAGAGTACATAAACTTCTTAGGAGTAAAGGAAAGGAATCCTGGTCCTGATAGGATAAGGGGCAGGCTGTATAAAAGCTGTGCAGAGCCACTGCCTGATACAGTCTCCATCCTGAATAAGTCACTCCAACTGCATCAGGTCCAAGACCTCTGGAAAGAGTCAGTGATTGTGCCTGTACCAAAGACCAAAGCACCTAGGTCTCTCAACAACTATAGACCGGTGGCACTCACTTCACTTGTCATGACACTTGACTACTTGCCTACAAGGCAGGGAGGGGTGTTGAGGATGCCACAGGGGGCTTACTCAATATGGTCCTTAATCACTTGGAAGGGGCAAAGAATTTTGCAAAACTTTTACTTTTCATTGATTTTTCTTCAGCATTTACTTGTGTTCAACCTTGCAAGACTCACGTCAGTCCTGGACTAATAGTCTGGCTAGTTGACTTTTTAACCTCCAGATCTCAAGGGGTGAAGGTTAACTGTGTTTTCTCAACGCTCTAATGTCTTCCATTGGATCCCCTCAGGGGTGTGACCCCTCTCTGGGTGAGATAGTGGAGATGTCCTGGGTCAGATAATGATGTCCTGGGTCAGATTGTGGAGATGTCCTGGGTCAGATAGTGCCCTCTCCTGTTTGTCTTATGTACAGATGAATGTTAATCTCCTGTGAGTTTAGACTTCTTCTCACAATGCAGGACCTCTTCTTAAGATGCACAACTTCTTTTCATGATGCAGGACTTCTTTTCATGATGCGGGACTTCTTTTCATGATGCAGGACTTCTTTTCATGATGCGGGACTTCTTTTCATGATGCAGGACTTCTTTTCGTGATGCAGGACTTCTTTTCGTGATGCAGAACTTCTTCTCAAGATGTAGGACTTCTTCTCAAGATGCAGGACTTCTTTTCATGATGTAGGACTTCTCAAGATGCAGGACTTCTTCTCATGATGCAGGACTTCTTCTCACAATGCAGGACTTCTTCTCACGATGCAGGACTTCTTTTCATGATGCAGGACTTTTCAAGATGCAGGACTTCTTTTCATGATGCAGGACTTTTCAAGATGCAGGACTTCTCAAGATGCAGGACTTCTTTTCATGATGCAGGACGTCTTCTCATGATGCAGAACAAATAGGTTAAAAAAACTGTTCCCACAGGTATTTCCCTTCTCAACAAACAGTGATGATTTGATTTACATTTATTCCATTTTTTGTACATTTAAGCTTGCCATTGGTACATATTTGTTTTTAAATTAATGCTGAATGTATGCTGTGCAACCAACTGCCCCATTAAAGATTATCTTAACCTTAACTTTTTTTGATTATTAATAATTGAACAATGATTATTATACATAGATACAATAGATGGATACTTTATTTATTCCATAGGACAATTAAGGAAATAACTGTCTTTAATAGTGTAGTCTGGTTTTTGTTCTCTCTGGGCTTTTTTTGTTTTATCTTTCTTTCTTTCTTTCTTTCTTTCTTTCTTTCTTTCTTTCTGTCTTTATTGTGTTGTTATTGTTATTGCTGTGATCATTAGTAGTAGCTTTCTCCATTGTGAAACACTTTGGGTCAAATGTTGCTTTAAATCTGCCATGAAAATGAATCAGACTTGACTCATCTCAGCCTCCTTACAGAATAATTTGGTCTGTATCAGAATTGATTTAACTCTGTCAAGTTCAAACAAACCAGAAAATGACTCCACTGGGTAGGAGCAGGACAGTGGATGGGATAGAAGGGTGGATAGGATTTAAAAGGCACTTTTCTAGTTCATATCAACTGGACTTGGAACAATTCAATGTTGTGTCAAATGCTTGTTTTTTAGTATGCAAAGAAACACATGAAAAGCAGGTTTTTCGAAAAAGGTCTGATGGAAAATGAGACATTCTCTGCAGAAACAAACATGGTTAAATCAATTATGTTTTTGTCATCTGATCTTTTTTGCACAATGAAAAAGCTTGCTGGTGTCACTGATTTAGATAGAGCTGAAAACTCAAAAAGGCCACACACACATAAACACACATACACACAAACACACACACATAGGGGAACGTCTTTTGTTCAGCAGCACTCACAGGCCCGGCTTAATCCATCAGGGCCAAGCTTGTCAGACTGACAGCCCCACTCGTCTGCAAAGGGCATCAGATCCCCTGGACACCCCCTTCCACACACACACACACACACACACACACACACACACACACACACACACACACATATTTTCATCTTCCCCAACACTCTCACTCCCTCTCACCCACAAACCCACCCACCCACCCACCCACACACACACACACACACACACACACACACACACACACACACACACACACATCTTCACATTGCCCTTTCCCAGTAGTCTGGATCTTAGTTGTGGCTAATCTCATCTTCCCATCTTATCATTTCCTCACTAATATCTTCACTTTCTCCATATTCTTTTTTAATTCCAGGATTCTGTCTCCTTCGCCCTCTTTTAAACTAGGGATTTTGTGCGGGAGAGAGAAAGATGCTCTCTGGAGACATTACTATAATGCCATCAAAATGACAGAGGGGGAGAGAGAGAGTGAGAGAGACAGAAAGAGACACAGATAAAAAGATAGAGAGAAATAGAAAAACAGAAAGAGACAGAGAGAAAGAGAGAGAAACAGAGAGAGAGAGAGAGACAGAAAGACACAAAGATAGAGAGAAGGAAAGATAGAGACTGGCAGGCAGACAGATGAACAAAGCGAGCTCATGTAACAAGATAAGAGGATGCTGGTGGTGTAAGTGTGTGTGAGTCAGTGTGTGTGTGTGTGTGTGCATCTGTGTGTGTGTGTGTGTCAGTGTGTGTGTGTGTGTGTGTGTGTGTGTATGATATTGAGCTGCCTCTTCAAAGCTCCCAGCATAAGATAAGAGAGAGGGCTAGTGGAAATGGATCCATCATCTGGGGAGATTCTCTTTGCACACATGAGACTGAACATTTACCTACACACACACACACACACACACACACACACACACACAAACATAAACATACACAGAACACTGAAATGTACACAGCCTGAGCAGGTGCACAATTTATCCACACCTGCATGTTCACTGGAGTTAATGCAGACAGACAGGAGCAACGAGATAACAAACTCTGTGGTATAAACAACATACAGAACACACACAAACTACATGTCAATACACTTACATATTCCTGTAGTTACAAGAGCAGAGGACTACAGTATGTATAGCAAGTACTTCTCTCTCACCCTCAAGCAATCCTCACATGCATACCTTTATCAGGATTATTTCCATAAAATATAGAACAAAAAGTTACACAAATGCAATACGCAACATAACATAATTTCAGACTTCCTTATGAAAGAAACACGCTAGTCTTCCATGAGACAGTGGCATATAACTACATTTACATTTACACATTTAGCAGATGCTTTTATCCAAAGCGACTTACATATTTGTCGACTATCAATTACATCAGGGCCAGTCTCCCTTAGAGCAACTTAGGGCTAAGTGCCTTGCTCAAGGGCACAACAGTGGCAGCCAGGATTCAACCACACAATTTTTCAGGCTACTTGCATGCTAGCCAGGTTCCTTAACCACTACACCACCACCGCCGACATGTGTAGATATTGAATGTGTGAAAGCTGCCTTCAGTCAGAGATGGTTTATCGGCCATTCTAAGGTTCTCAAGCAAGGCACTTAACCCTAAGCTGCTCTAAGGGAGACTGGCCCTGAACAATTGATAACTGACCAAATGTAAGTTGCTTTGGATTAAAAGGACACTGGAGGCAGGAATGCTGAGGGTGCTGCAGCACATCTAACTTTAAGGGCAGCAGCAAGTAGACTAAATCTGTTAGACTTTCATTTCACTTTCCACGGCTGTGACAACAGCATAGCAATGGAAAAAATTATCCTTCCAGCATCCCCGAAGGCATCGTTACTTAAGCTGTGTCAAGGTGTTAGGTGAAATTGGGGATATTTCCCTACAACTATGCAACTATGCTACTACATCTATGCAACACTATGGACCACAGTAGACTTTGTTTGGAGTGTGCCAGACAGGGTCGTTGTGTGGAGGCACTTACTTTGAGCTCTTCGGTCATGTTCTCGAAGCGGTAGAGCACTTTGTAGGGTGGGGGAAGAGGAGTGGTGAGGTTGGCGCTGTTAATGAGACGCAGCAGTTTGTCCATGTCACTGATGAGAAGACCACTACAGTCATCATCGCAGGCTGGAGGAGGATAACAAACATACACACACACACACACACACACACACACACACACACACACACACAATTTAAATAGAGTAATGATAGGGTTTAAAAACTATTTTGTGAGTATAACCACAAACATGCTTGTGTGTGTGTCTGTGCACACGCCTATGTGTGTGTGTATGTATGTGTCAGCCAATGGATCCCTGTCCATCTTTGTTACCAGAAGAGGACACTAGAGTGACCGCCTGTCTGTTTTCTCCTTGTGATGACATGTTTTTTGAAACAAGGACTTCCTGTCTCTCCCATGAAAGCAGGAAATCAGCCTGAGGTGTGTGTGTGTATGTGTGTGTGTGTGTGTGTGTGTGTGTGTGTGTGTGTTTGTGTGTGGAGGGAATATGTATGTGTGTGAAACCATGGTCATGGGTGTTAACGGCTCAATGCCCAACTGTGCCTCAAGCATAGGAAAGAGGTGCACACACACGGCCAGTCAGCCATGCATGCAGTCACACACACACACACACACACACACACACACACACACACCATGCAAGGGCAACCATGTCAACAGTCAAGGAGGGACACTGCCTTGGGAGGATGTGTGTGTGTTTAAACGAAGGACATGGTTATGTGCCACGCCGGTACCCTCCTTTGTCATATACACGGGTTTATGCATGTACTCCACACATTTATCTCTCTCTCTCTCTCTCTCATACACACCACACACACACACACACACACCACACACACACATCATTTAGTTTCTTCCAATTGAAGGTACTTCAAGGTGCCATTCCCCTTTCAATCAGTCAACTGTTGAGAATCTGTGAGTCTCCTCACTCATTGCAAATTAAAGGGACACTAGTAGGGGGAGGTGTGTATGCGTGTGCGTGTGTGTATGTGTGTGTGTGTGTGTGTGTGTGTGTGTGTGTGTGGTTGGTTAGTGGATGGGATGAGAACAGGCGAATATGAACTCATGCGTGAAATTCAACACAGAGTGTGAAACGGCTTTTGGCAGACCATTATGAACGTTCTACATGCCACAAGCAATTGTGGACAAAATAAATATATAAATAAATGGAGGACATTTAAACACACCACACACACACACACTCAAAGTTTTCAAGGCACAGCTGAAGCCACAAGTCTGCTGAAGCCATAGGAAATGCAGTGGACTCCACCTGCTATTCAAAAACTCCACACCCACACCCACAATCACAAACATCCCTACTTCATGCTGCATTCAGACAGCTGTGTTAAAGTGTCCATTTAGGCTAGTGAGTGACAATGACTTATACCACTACTTAATCAAATTCCCTATTGTGATGCGCTGTTTAGAACGCGCACTATTTTCAGATAACCGCACACCTATGAAGTACTTGTAGTACTTTACTTGTGACCAAGATGGATTTTACGTCTGTTACACTGCATTTGGAAGTATGGGAAGTGGTGATCGAACTAAAGCCAAGACAGGATAGAATCTGGGTGTGGAGCTTGTCAACGCCAGACCGAACTAACAACCAGCTTTTGACCATAGCAGCCATCCATTTATAACTAATAACAGCAGTTTATTCCAGTAAGTTTTGAAAGTGAGTTGATGTGTGGTAGAAAAAAGGAGTTCTAGAAAATGAGCCTGTGTTAGCTATCAAAACGTGTAAACTGTTAGCAAAACTACATAGCGCAGACATGGCAGCAGTGGTACAGGCGAAGTACTGAGCTCCACAGCGTGCATATATCGGTGAATTTCTGCTCTGTGTCGAGGCCTTATCACCACTTCAAAAGTGCAATATTCACCAATATATGCACACCATTATCCCTTACTGATACAACAAACCCATGCATGTTTCTGTTCCTGTTGGATAGGCAGTGGTGTTCCTCCAACCCTGCTGTTATCCACAGGTACAGGGCAACAGCCTCAGACCTCCTGGCTAAAGCACAATTATCCTTTCACTAGTTTCAACCACTGTTAGCATACCCTAGCCCTTCAGTGGGGCTACAGCATGCAGCATCCGCAGTCTCACCTCTGTGGACAAACCTCAGGATTATCAGGCCTCAGACAGGGCTGGGCCAGGATTAGCTAGTCCTGGATTAGGCTACATCAGAGGTATGATGAGTACACAAGTCTTTTGTGGCTTATGAAACACCAACACCAGACTTACCATATTCTCACTTTGCATCTCAATGCTTGTTTTGCCGTTAGGCATTCATAGATTTCCACACTTTGTTCATACGGTCCTGGCACATTTACATTTTATGTTTATTAATGTGCACTGTCCATGTCAAATAAACCATAAAAAAGTATTTTCTCTTTTGAAAGCAATTCAAGAGAGACTGTTGGCTACTGGTATCTTAATAACAACAGTTCCATCTGGATAGCTTACTGGAGGATTATGAACATGATTTATATAGAACAGTTTATTTTGTTTATCCATGCTCATTATCTATGCTACATATGCATCTGTTTTCATCACCCTACTATCCACTTCACAATAATTATATGTACAGCCTACAATACAATGCATGAAAAGAATGCATATAAAAACAGTATTTTGAATCCATTATCTATGCTATTCTGCCTCAGATGCTTAATAAACAGTGAGTGTGTGTGTGTGTGTGTGTGTGTGTGTGTGCATGTTTGTGTTTGATAAGAGTAGCTGCTGGTTTGTTTTGGTGGTGAGTATAAGGTTACGTACACACAATGCCGGCAGGCCCACACACATGCCTCTCCATGCACTGGTCACACTTGAGGCCTCTGGCCCCGGGCCGACACTGGCACTGGCCCGTCACGGGGTCGCAGGGGTGCGGAAGTGCCCCCCAGGCATCACACTTACACTCCTCGCAGCGCCCGCCCGGTGCCCGCGGGTCGCCATGGTAACCTGTGGAACACCTACAGGGGTAGGGTGTGTGTTTGTGTGTGTGTGTGTGGGGGGTGGGGGGGGAGGTGAAAGGGTTGAAGAGGGAAAACAGGGTGAGATCACAGTGTGACACTCTTGGTGTGTGACACAACCAAAACACACACACACACACACACAGCAATAAAGCCCAGACACACAGAAAGCTTGCATAGTAACACACAAGAAAACTCAGGGAGACACCCACACATCCACCTGCCAATCCACCCATTCTCTCTCTCTTTCTCTCTCTCTCTCACACACACACACACACACATACACACTGTGTGAACATGTGTGTTATGTGCTGTGAGCAGGAGATGTGTAGCTGTGAGGACTCTGAGAACTCTACCCATGGGGTAAAATAATAAGATAATCCCTAAAGATCTGCATCTCATCCCACTGATTTGACTGCCATGACAAACACACCAGGAACAGGGTAACTCACACAAAAATAACACTTTTCATCTACAAGCAGTCAGTGTAACATCTGGATTTGCATGTATCAAAACCCAAAGATCTGATTTTTTAGAGTAATAGACATATTCAAAAACATCATTGACTTGCACATGCTGACAGTATATGCTGCTTTTTCACTGTGCTTTTTACATAGACTGCTGATAGGAATTTGATTATACCCATTCATTATCTAAATCCAGTGTGTGTGTGTGTGTGTGTGTGTGTGTGTGTGAGAGAGAGAGAGAGAGAGAGAGATAGAGAGAGAGACAGAGTGTGTGTGTGAGAGAGAGAGAAAAAAAAGAGAGAGAGAGAAAGAGAGAAAGTGTGTGTGAGAGAGAGAAAGACAGAGAAGGAGAGAGTAAGAGAGTGTGTGTGTGAGAGAGAGCGTAAGAGAAAGAGAGAGGGAGAGAGAGTGAGTGTGTGAGAGAGAGCAAGAGAGAAAGAGAAAGAGAGAGAGAGAGAGAGAGAAAGAGAGCAAGAGACAGAAAGAGAGAAAGAGAGTGTGTGTGTGTGTGTGTGTGTGTGTGTGTCTCACCTCTCACAGTACTTGCCCTCGTAGCCCTCGGGGCAGGCGGTGCAGCGGTAGTCATTGATGCCCTCTGTCACACACGTGGGGCTGAAGCTGAGAGACAGGTTCATTTACAGGTGAGAGGAGAGATGCCCTCCTGTGTGTACACATGTGTGTGAGTGTGTGCATGTGTGTGTACACACGCATGCCTGTGTGTGTGTGTGAGCTCTCGAGCAGTTACATCAATTCAAATTGAGCACTCATACAGTTTTTGTCTCTGTTACATATTCCAATATGTCTGTATTTCACTCAGAACACTTAGTAAGTTACAGATGAACAGCATCTGTTATACCGCTGGCAAACAAAGAGATCAGACCTCCAATGTAGTCTGTTACGGGCAAAAAGCAGATTCATTGAATTAACAAAAAAAAAACAGTTGGGTTTATCAGAATACAGAAATGCTCATTTTGAAATGAAATGCTTACTATATCTTCAGCAATTACTGTCTGACGGTGATAACATTGGTAAAATACTCTAAAATCAATACTTTGTCATCAAACTATGGGTCATCTTTATAAAATGAATGCCATGCCTTCAGTCCGTTCCTTCATAAGGACAAGTTATATCTTTATATATGTTCCTTCATAAGGACAAGTTATATCTTTATATATGTTCTTCATAAGAAAGTTATATCTTTATATATGTTCCTTCATAAGGACAAGTTATATCTTTATATATGTTTTCAGAGAGGCTTTGTGTGCTGTTTTATACCTCCTGTATGAAACAACCCTTGCCAACGATCCCCTGCCCTCAATTGCTTGAGAATTTTATGTAGGCAAGAAGTGTTTCTCTCCTGGTTTGTGAACACTAGGAATTGTGTATATGTGTGTGTGTGTGTGTGTGTGTGTGTGTGTGATATGAATGAATGTGTGCTATGTGAGTCTACCTGTCTGTGTGTCAGTGTGTCTTTGAAGTTGGCTGACATCAGATGTACCTCTCACCCTTTTGATACCTTCAGACCTTTACATGGTTCTATTGCCTATATGTGTTTGTGTATGCAGACGTGAGTCTCTCTGTGAGTGTGTATGTGTGTGTGTGTGTCTCTTTGTTGTTCTATTGGCTGCATCTATTTGTGTGTGTGTGTGTAAGTGTGTGTGTGCCTATCTTTGTGTGTGTGTGTGTATATCTATGTGTGTGTGTGTGTGTGTTTGAGATGCTGTCTTACTTGTTTTCTGGATTAGTGAGAGGGCAGCCGCAGGGCTTGCAGTCGTTGGTGAAGCCCCGCACAAGCCCATAGTAGCCCTGGGCACATCGTTCACACTTATCCCCCTCCGTGTTGTGCTGACAGTTCTACAGAGAGACAGAGCAGAGGACAGGAGAGAAAAAGGGAGGGAGAGAGATAGAGAGAGAGAATGAGAGAGAGAGAGGGAGAGAGAGAGAGAATGAGAGAGAGAGAGAGGGGAGAGAGAGAGGGAGGGAGTGATAATGGAAGGGAGGGATGAGAGAAGAGAGGTGAAATAAGTGAGACAAATGTGTGACAAATACACACACACATACATACATGTACATACATACAGTACTAACACACACATAAAGAACATACATATATATATATATGTATCTATGTATGAGTGTGTGTATACATACATATATATATATATATATATATATATATATATATATATATATAGTACAAACATACATGCATACATACACACATACATTAGACAGCAGGCGTGTTAATGCATTTAGCCAGCAACTGTAACAGTTGTATAAGACACAAACCACCACACTACAGCACTGATGCCAATGCTCTGCTATTTAAAACCACAAGGTGACAGTCTGATAGTTTTGTTGATTTCATGGTGCATTTTATGATTGCACAAATGTGCAGAATGGGAGAGAGAAGGTGAGGGAGAGAGAGAGAGGGAGATGGACAGTCAGACAAGGGCAGACAGAGGGGGAATGAGAGATGCATCTTTATGTCTCCCACAGAGATTAGGGAAAAAGAGAAAGAGAGAGAAGGTTGTCTGACACAAAACAACAGGGGGATAGAGACAGACAGATAGAGCAGACAGAGAGAGAGAGAAAGAGAGAGAAAGAGAGAGTAAGGGAAGGCGAGCGAGAGAGATGGAACAAGTTTCCAACGCAAGACAAAACAACACAAGAACATCTCCCATTACTGACAAATGCAAGTAAAAGCACTTGACACAAATTAGGAAGGGAAAAACGCTTTCCAGTGTCTGTGAGCGTGTGCCAAGCCAGACTGCACATCATCTCCCATTACAACGCTCAGGGCCCCTCTACCTGGCACCAGTGCCACAGGCTTCTTGGCATACAGAACGAGGCTTCAGGCAGGGAGGCGCTGCCAATAGCAATCAGCAAACACACACTGACACTATAACTCTGTCTGAGCATGGCAGGGAACTTTTGAGAAGTGTTTTTTTTTTTTTCTCTCTTCTATCATTTCTTTCCTGCACAGTATGTTAACGATTATGGATCATATCTGTGTGTTCATGTCAGTTGAAGCCAAGTCGCCAGTGGAAGGATGAAAGACACACAAGAGCTCTCTAAGGCTGCCGTCTGTGTAGCCTGCTCTCTCCACTTTCCCTCTTTGTTTTGAGAGAGAGAGAGAGAGAGAGAGAGAGGTAATCAAGTGCTGCAGTCTACTGATTCAAGGCGTGCCGGAGACTTTCATTAACTTCTTGTGTACCTCAATTACCTAAATGACGACGTGCACACTCGTTTAACATTTTCAATTTGCAAGCTCCATAAAATGCAACGATATTGTTATTAGCACAAATGCAAATCAAAGCGGGGGAGGGGGATCAAAGGGTGACAGGAAGCAAAAGAGAGTGGGGAGAGGCTGTGAGTCTCTTTGCTTAGCCTGTGGAGGGAGATCTGCTCTGGGGCGAGTGTGTGTGTGTGTGTGTGTGTGTGCATGTGTGTGTGTGTGTGTGTGTGTGTGTGTGTGTGCATGTGCATGTGTGAGTGTGCATTAGTGTGTGTGCGTGTCTGTGTGTGTGCACGCTGAGTCGGGTAGGCAGGGGTGCCTATGCTCTGTCGCCCATGAACTGGGCATTTAGCCCTGAGCTGTTGCATTTCAATAGGGATGGAGCTGCAAAGCTTCCTCACAGTCAACTTGATTCATTTGATGTATGCTAACTAGTGTGTGTAGTGTGTGTCTGTGTGTGTGTGTGTGTGTGACACAGAGATGACACTGAATGTCAGCTGCATTCAACTGAAGCCTTGGAGTGCTACAAGAGTCTAGACAAGAGCAGCAGTTTTTTTCACAGTCTTCTCATACAGTGAATCTGCCAGCCTGGTTTTCCTCTCATTGCTCTCTCTCTCTCTCTCTCTTTCTCTTTTACACTTACACTGAACACGCAGCAATACCATGATGCCGCTTTTTTCTTTAAAAACAAAAGCATGTCAAAAGCATATCTTCATATAGATATATTGTCTGTGGGTTGTATAATTTTATCACCTATTGTATTATAATCACTGTTTCAATGTATATTATATTGAATCCCTATAAATACTGTAGACATGGCTGGATTTCAGCATCTGTACATTAACTATTCTGCAGGACCACATGTTCAAACAATGACTGGCTATTAGTTTAAGTGTCTGTTTACTTATTAGAATGATGTATACTTGTGTATACATGTACACACACACACCACACATATAGACACACACACACACACACACAAATATAGGCACACACACAAGAGACAAAGTGTCCTAGCTATCCAGTTATCCAGTTCATCCTGTTTTGGGAAGGAGGTGATGAAGTCATCAGCTGCCCACCCATGAGGGCAAAAAGGTCACTGTGGGTGACTGAGTGGCAAAGCCTACCTGGCAGATGGAGGTTTCGGGGTCGCAGGTGTCGCTGTGCCCATTGCACTGGCACTTGACGCAACTGCCGATGCCAGCTCGGGATGCTGGGCCACCGCTGCGCACCGACAGGCGGTAGAACCCAGCAGCGCATTCCTGCATGGTGGAGGGGAGGAGGGAGGAGCACAGACCAGAGACAACAGTTATAGTCTCAGCAGGCATGGAAAGACACAGATAGAGAGCAAGAGAGAGAGAAAGAGGAATAAGAGAGAAAGAGAAAAGGCAAGATTGGGAGAGAACAGGAGAGAGAGACACAGAGAGAGAGAGAGAGAGAGAGCAAGAGAAATAAGAGAGAAAGAGAGGCAAGATTGAGAAAGAACAGGAGAGAGGGAGTGTGTGTGAGAGAGAGAAAGGGGAGCGCCTTTGATTTAAAGGGAGAGAGAAAATGAGAGAAAGAGAGAGAGACACAGAGAGAGAAGGAGAAAAAGAAGGAGAGAAAACAGGGGAGCGCCCTCCGGGTCCTAACGAGGGGGTGCGGCACTCGTGGAAATTAATCGAGTCGATTTGCAATGCCATCTGTTAGCCCATGAACCCAACACACGTGCCTGTTTAATAAACAGTGTATTAACTGCATGCACTTTTCGAAGGGAGGGAGGGGGGTAATTGCCATCTGTCTAGGTGATACACAAGCGACTTGCTCTGAAGAATGGCGATCGAGGGGTGACACTGCACTCCTATTCTAAGCTCTGGTATGACAACAGTCCGGACAAAAACTCATTTAAAAAATGGCACATTGACCCTAACGAGGGTGAATGTCTGAACAACCTAAACAAGGTCATTATTCAATTAGGTGTTTTACGAGACATCTTGTTGAGTGGCACTGTAAATAAATGGCACACCCAAAAGGGAGCTCACAGAGTGCAGAGTCAGTGTAGCTCGCTAGCAAACGTAAAAATGGCTATTCCTTCTGGATGAGATGGAACATGAGCATGCACTGAAATATTAAACTGTTTCAATATTTAGTTGATTTTCTTCTTGTAACCTGTACTGCTGAGAGCAACAAATCCTCCAATTTCATATCATTGTTCACATCATACAAATACCTGGCTTTTTACTGGCTTTATGGATGTGACAAAAAATCACTTTTCATGAAAATGCTTGAAACTAAATGTTTTGACTAACAATCATTCTAAAACCCATTATGTTCATCCTCAGTTCATGCTACATTTTTCCACCATGTTTTATGAATGTCAGCCTGGCTTTTGTTTAATCTTGCACATAGTTAAGCAGACAAGATATAGACAAGCTGCGCCAAAGACATAAGCTCTTTGGCCAAATGAATAACAGATTATGTGAATACCCCAATAGCATGGCATGCTTTGCTTTACTTCATCTAGCGCTTCAAGCTATTGGAGGCACCAATGTGTGTGTCTGGGTGGCTGATAACACAGAAGTAAAGTGAGCTGGAGGTGATGGGGGAGAGGAGGAGAGGCTCTCACAGGGGTGTGGTATGGTTTTGGACAGGGGCAGCACAGTCATAGGCTGTGGGGGAGGCAGATTGATGAATAGCCAGGGAAGAGTGGCAGGTGTGGGAGATGGACTGGGAGGCAGTTCTGGTGGGGGTGGTAAAGTGTGTGTGTGTGTGTGTGTGTGTGTGTGTGTGGAGAATGGGGGTTATAGTAATTGTGGTGATGGTGATGTTTTGGATGGTGTTACCTCACAGGACAGGCCTGAGTAGCCTGGGGGACAGACACACTTCTCAATCTGATGGGCGCGTGGGCTCACAGCAGACGGCCTGCCCTCCTCTGCCACCTCCAACGAGATCTCCGAGATCCTGGGACAGACGGTAGGAGAGGCAGAGACCAAAAGAGAGGGAGAGGAGAAAAAGACAAGGAGAGAGTACGAAATACAGGAAGAGGCAGAGATGACTAATATTCAGCATTTACTTTCATCCAAAGTAATTAAGGACTTGCAACATTGGGCTCTGAAACAGGACCCTAGCTGGCCAATTGTGTGACTGTTGATAGACACGAGGATGAGTGCAGACATTATCCAACAAGTACACAAATATGTAAGTAGCTGAAGTGGACTACAAACAATCTGAGGTACTTTTTCTAATGTCATGGAATAAAGATAGCTGATCATTGTGGGCAAAACTAAGCTACACAGACACAAAAGCAGACTGCCCGTATATATTTATATATATTTATATTATATATTTAGCACGTATTCTCTCTCTCTCTTGGTGGCCACAGCGGTGGCTCAATGACGCCCGTGTGAGTAACACGCTTGCCCTCTTCACGCCTGGCTCACCTGCTGTGCCTCATCATGTTGCCGTGGGAGGCCTTGATGATGACGTACTCCACGTAAAACAGCACGTTCATGAAGTCCTCACGGCTCATGGGCCTGTTGTCCGCGTGCTTCCACTCATGCTAAGAGACCCAAAGAAAAGAAAAAAAAACGTGTTAACTGCACGCCATCCAATAAATAAATGACTCACACAGCACTGCCAACAGCGCAGCTGTTGTTGCTAAAGTACTCTGTGGCTCCCCCTGACCCAGGCATTGATTGGGTCGGCCCTTGCGATGGGCAGGCCGAGCCTCGAGTCGTTGGGCTTTGATGTGTCAGCATGCTTCACTGGACAAGAAACACACAGCCTGAAAGAAGGAGCAGGAGTGTGTGTGTTTGGGTGTGTGCAGGGTGGGCGTGTGTGTGTGTGTGGGGGGGGGGGTCTTGAAACTCACCTCTGTCATGTCAATCTCGTGACGGGTCAGCTGGCCAATCTGGAGGCCCGGTAGGTGGCGGACCATTACCTTGTCCCTGTTGGGCCCACCCTTGATGAGCACCTGTGGCTCGTAGGAGGTGCTGCCGGTCTCGTCGCGCGCCTCATAGTAGATGGCGTACTTCAGTTTCCCGCCGTAGGCTGTGATCTGAGTCAGGAGAGAGTAATGGCGTGAGACAGCAGGGAAGATAGCAGCCGTCATCCATATTTGACTGATCAACTCTTGTTTCCTTTACCATCCCTACTGCTGAGTTGACACACAAGTCGCCAGTCTGACGAAAGTGGACAAGATTTTACAAAACATCAGCATGAACATGAAGAATGTCTGATTGTTTTATAGAGTTTAGAGAATGAGTGAATTCAGGTGATGTATTTTCCTGAGATTCTATTTTCTTTTCTGTCTGTGTGTGTGTGCCTGTGTGTGTCTCTGTGTGTGTGTGTGTGTGTTCTCTTTGCACTGGAATTGCACCAAGTGGCTTTCCTGTAAACCACCCAGTTCAATGATGTAGTTAGCATAGCATTTCTTATCTAGTGTCATAGTATGGCTGATGTGGTGATGGTATATGGCATTGGTTCTCAAACTGGGGTCACCAGTGCCTTTGCCAGGGGATCCGTGAACATTTTTGCTGCAAAGTAGCATCCAACATTTAACAAAACAAATGCATATAAGCCTGCATTGTTCAATTTGCGTTGCGATTGTGAGGGGTCCTTGGAATGTCCAATAAAGTATGAGAGCTCCTGGTATATGCCACACTGTATGGTAACAAATAGGAAGTCCTCCCCACACTGACCATGGAGCCTTGGAACTGCTTGGGCAGTCTCCAGTAGTAAGGCTCGCTCAGCCTCTGGGTGACTAGGTCAGCGTTGGCGATGATCTCAGGGTGCTGGAACGACACGCCGTGGGTGGTGTCCTGCTGGTTAGATTTATCCACAAGTGGCAGGACAGTCTGCTCTGGCATCAGAGTGAGCTGTAGGGAAGAGAAGGATGGGTTGTTGTGAGTGAGTACATTTGAGTGTGTTTGAATGTGTGTGTGAGCGTGTTTGAGTGTGAGTGAATACATTTGAGTGTGTTTGAATGTGTGTGTGTGTGCGTGTATGAGTGTGTCTATGTGAGTGCTTGTGTGTGTGTGTGTGTTTGAGTGTGTTTGAGTGTGTGTGTGTGTTTGAGTAAATGTGTGTCTATGAGAGTGCTTGTGTGTGTGTGTGTGAATATGTGTGTGTGTGTGTGTGTGTGTGTGTGTGTTGAGAAGAGATATGAACTCAGGCAGATTTATAATGACATACTGGCACTCACATAAATAAACAGCCTCCCGCAATCAATACATGCCTTTTTGGGTCATATATAATTTTGCACTAATTTCTCCCACCTCCTTGTATGCCTTCAAGTAGTCTAGAGCAGTGAGAGAATATGGCTATGCAAATGATAAATGAAGTGTGTGTGGGGACTCCTCCATAGTGTGTGAGTGTTGAATCCCCACAAGTGTCTGCTGGCATGTGTAAACATTTAGGAAAAAAAGAGCGCAGGGTATAGTGTGTGTGTGTGTGTGTGTGTGTATACGTGTGTGGATTCCAGGCGGGAAGAGTGTGAGGCCTCAAACCCCTCCACGCAATCTCACGACCCACTGGTTCAGAGAAAATCTCTCCCCTTTCCAATAAACCAAGTTAAGAATTTTAAACTCACTTGTCTTTTCTCCCCCCTCCCCCCTCTCTTTCTCCCTTCCTCCCTTTCTCCCCCCCCTCCCCCCCCTCTCTTTCTCCCTTCCTCCCTTTCTCCCCCCTTCCCCCTATCTTTCTCCCTTCCTATTCCTCTCGATTTTTTTTTAATTCTTGCTCTGCTCTTCCCACCTCCTGTCAACAAACTTTAAACACACATGCAAGCCCACTTCTCCTGAAGTGTGTTCCGCCTGTGGACGAGACTGTCCTTCAGTAGGGTCCACTCTGTCCCCTCTTTACACACACACACACACAGGAATGTTATCAAGCCAACCAGGGATGCTTGCCTCAGTGAGTGTTAAAAGTCATCAAAATAGGGCTCATCAGAAAAGAAAAATGAAAATAAAAACCCACAAACAAA
>PYXC01000317.1:892500-930000 GCA_015244755.2 Tenualosa ilisha | reverse complement strand
ACACATACCTCAATGTTGCCATCTACCAATCTCGCTTGACTCACTCTAGTGTGACATTTCTGAGTAATTGCAATAAAAGCCCCCAAAATGCAGGGCCATGCTCCATTACAGCCACATGTCAATTACAATGTCTTTCAGGCCAATTATGTGGTTTAGGCGGCGGATACACATTTCCACCTGCACTTACGCAGAAATAGCTGCTCTTCAAATGTTCATGGTACTATAAATGACCCATGTCATGCATTCAGCACAATGGGAAATGGAAAAAAAAAACTTTTAAAACTGCTTTTACCTTTGTGAGGGTATTTTGACCTGAGGTTTTTGGGTAATGACAAGAGAGGGACCTATGGATGAGGGGTTAGCTGATTGACATTACCTTGCAGGAGCATTGGCCTGTTCGGTCGGCGCAGGCGCACGTGTTGTGCTCGGCGTCGCAGGTGTCGGCTGTGGAGCCGACCGGGTTGCAGTTACAGGCAATGCATTGTGGGAAGTCGCGGTGGCCCAGCTTGCACTCGTTGCACTTGAGACCGGTGAACTGCTCACGACACTGGCAACAGCCCGTGTTGATGTTGCACTGCTGGCTCACTGAGCCCACCACGTCACAGTCGCAGGGCTAGTGGTTTCACCACACACACACACACACACACACAAACACACACACACAGACACAGTCAAACAAATAAGTGTGTGAACTGAAGACATTTTTAACCTTACTACTACAATTCACCATATCCATATTTTTAATAAATACCATATAAAAATCCATATTTTGTCTAAACACTCCAGACAGCTTAAAAGCAATGAAGTGGAGCACACTGGACTACTGAGCTGCAAAGTTCTAAAGTGTGTAATAAAGGCTCTAAAAAAAAGACTAGTGCCTCTGTGCTCCAGTGTGCTGTGCTTCATTGCGTTAAGAGAATTTTTAAAAAGCTGTCTGGAGTATTCAGACAAGATATTGATTAGCGGCAGGTCATCAGACTGAGACAGACCAGCCCCGTTTCCATCATATGTCCAAACAATATGAACTCTTAGGTCAAATTTATTTTGTAGCGACAAAATTGATTAGCGATATCATTCTTGGTCCAGCATGTGCTGTATATTAAAAACTTTTTGATACATATCGTTTTAAATCAAATCATTTTTGATGGAAGAAAAGCAACTGTACTGTATATAAAAGCAGAAAGCCTCCATACCTTACAGCCGGTGTGGATGTCATGGCCCCAGTGGTTGGGGGCACACTGGTCACATCTCTCCCCTATGGTGTTGGGGGGACAGATGCACTGACCCGTATTGGCATCACAGTTATTTCCCACATGAGAACACTGGCAGGCTGCAGAGAGAGTGTGAAAGAGAGAGAGAGAGTGGGAGAGAGAGAGGGAGAGAGAGAAGGGGCCACTTAGGACACAATCATAGCACCTTGTGGTGAAGTCCCGAACATAAAACAGACATACTAGCTACAGCGACAGTGTAACTATGAGGGGTGATAGAAGGAATTCATTTTTCATTTTACATAATGTAACAAAATGCCACAAGCTGCATCCAAACCTATAGTCCCACACTACTGAATTTTATAGTATGAATGAAGAGGAAAGCATATAAACATATTTTTTTCCTGAAATTTTATAACTGAGCTTACAGTATGTCTAGTCTATATCTATCCATGTAATCATTTTTTGCAGTTTTTTTGTGGTGTGTGTGTGTGTTGTGTGTGTGTGTGTGTGTGTGGTGTGTGTGTGTGTGTGTGTGTGTGTGTGTCTGTGTGTGTGTGTGTATGTGTCTATCTGTGTGTGTCTATCTGTGTGTGTGTGTGTGTGTGTCTCACGTGTGCAGCCGCCCTCCTGGAAGTCGAAGTGACCTGGTTTGCAACGGTCACACTTCTGTCCAGTGACGCCCGGCTGGCAGCGGCACTGACCGCTCTCGTCACAGTCAAACGACTTGGAGCCAAAGGAGTTGCAGTGGCATGGCACACAGCCACGCCCTGAGTCAGGGTGGGTCTCCGGCTACAGGCACAAAAAATTAACAGGGCTAAGAGGGTAAAGGGGTGTGTGTGTGTGTGTGTGTGTGTGTGTGTGTGTGTGTGTGTGTGTGTGTGTGTGAGTGAGAGAGAAGTGGAAGGGTTACTGAGTTTCTCCAAATGCTTAACATCGTCTAGCATTTCCGCTGGGGAAATCCTTCTCCCAAACGGTCAAATAACCTTCTTTGAAAGTGATATAAATATATATAGAGAGAGAGAGAAAGGGAGAGAGAGAGAGAGAGAGAGTATACTATATGATCCCTCTTGGGGATACCATATTGTTCAAGGATTTGAAATCTCTGAAGTGCCTTAAGCTCCAGGGGTGGTCTGAAGTGTGATTTCTGAGTTAGCCAGATACAGCTGGATAAAGGTGCTGACCTTAAGAAAATGTGCTGTTTCAGGTTTCAGATAAGACTAATCTCAGTAATCCCTCCCAATGAAGGAGCCCTCAGATGTAAGCATTTCTCATTCTCCAGAGGACTCTTTCCACTCAGTCTCAGAGAGTATACGGCAAAACTCTTCAGAGCAAAATGCTCCTATACGAGACTTAACAAGTAACAATCTTAACAGCTCCTGTTATGACAAATAAGCTCCCACACTGACAACAAGCACTAAGGACAACTTTGTGGAAGAGTGTGAGCTATTATGCACACAAAGCACAGAGCATCCAGGAGCAAGAGATCTCCACAGAGCAAAGCTTATACAGTCTTTGCTAATGAAGTTGTAGGCTAACGCTTGTTAACGTGCCTGCTAGTTTTCTTGATAGGAGGGTATGTCTGCGCTATCGATTCATCAGCCTAATTGCTCTCCAAAGCAAGATATTAAACAACAGAACAACAGAGACAAGAGGTCAGCACTGCAAGCATGCAGATTAACACACACACACACACACACCGTGCATTTGAGTCTTATAAAAATGGCATCAAAACCTGGGCGCTAACAAAGAGCACCAGCTTTGAAGCGAATTGAAAAAAAAAACTCCAAAAAGCAGAGCCGACTGCCGACAGAGCCGACTGCAGTTTGCAATATTAATTTTAGAATGACTGCAGGCTCCATGGTGGAATAATATTAAAAGCATCGCTATAGGAATTAAAACACAAGTTTGAAATGTCAGGTCGTGCTCTATGTGTGAATCTATCAGTTACCAGGTGGTTACATGCAGGCTTTAAATTGTTCACCCCTCAAGAGTGTAGGCTGGTATGTGGGAAGTATATGAACACTGGATTCAAAGGCTTGCAGCATCCAAATGATGGTCATTCATTGCTTATATAAAGTGGGAAAATGGGTGTGTAGTGCAAGTAATGGATGGAGTATTTCACCTGTGGTGACAGACCCATTGGCAACTTTTGTCACAAGCAAAACTTTCTAAGATGGTGGCTAAATATGTTCTCTTTGCTGTAAAAAGTCCAAACCTCAGCTTTCTAATGACCCAATCCCCATTCCACTACTCTTTCTCTCTCTCTCTCGCTGTCTCTCTCTACCTCTCTCTCACTCTCTCTCTCTCTCTCTCTCTCTCTCTCTCTCTGCTCTCTCTCTCATGCCTTCTTCATTTCCCTTTCAGCCTTCAGTTCATGTCCCTGAGTGAGGAGAGTGGCTTGAAACCACTCAACCAAGAACTTTCTCTGGGTCCAAACACTCATGTGAGATGTTGATACATGCTATGATACTGTTCTGCCTATATCCTGGAATAGGGCTTCCCATCAGATGTCTACCATTTATCTTCCATTTTAATCCTAGCAGCAGGAAAGCAATGGTCAAGTATATAATACGGAGCCAATTATTCTCTCCTCTTCATCTTTTTTTCCTTTGTTGAACAGTAGATGATGATTACACATGGTCAACATCTCCAGCACTGAGCTGCATTAATATCTGCTCTCTGCTAACTTACAAGAGTCGTATTTTAGAACCGCTCTTGATATGAGAGTCGAATCTCCACCCTGCCAACATGGCTGTCAGGACAGCTAATAAGTAAATTTACCAATACGACAGCAATCAATGAAGAGGCAAAGATGACTTTCTGGGCTTTCTGAATGAACAACTCCTTCAGGACACATTTAT
Organism: Tenualosa ilisha; assembly: GCA_015244755.2. Taxonomy (NCBI): domain Eukaryota; kingdom Metazoa; phylum Chordata; class Actinopteri; order Clupeiformes; family Clupeidae; genus Tenualosa; species Tenualosa ilisha. The sequence continues at coordinate 925,928 of PYXC01000317.1, read as the reverse complement.
CACTGGCTTCTCGACAAGAAAGAGTGAGATCCAAGCATACAAGGTGACTAATGCACAGATGAATACAGTTCCCCTCAAACTGGGCAAAGTGTACCCAACCAGCACACACAAACAAATCCATACACACTGAGAGTATGGAATCAGAATCAGAAGTATGTCTTTTTATTTTAATAGCTATATGCAGTTTATCACTCAACTGTTTCACATATGGCATGACTATTTTTTTTTTTCATTCTGTTCCTGCTGTTCCCGTCATTTGAGATAAAGTGAAATATTATGTTCTTGTGTTAGACTGTCTGCGTTTGTCCCCTGAGTGAGTGGCTATCTGCTCTAGCGCACCAGGCTGGCACTAATCATGGACTGATTCAGTGAGGTCCACGTCAACTGGGATAATGAACAGAATCGTCTGTCAACTTGGAGCTGTATCTGAAGTCAGGCTATTTGCTTGTCTAGTTACAGTGGCTGGTGGATCTTTATGTGAGGCGTGCTGTCTCTCCCTTGACGCTGTGACGCTGATGACTGTACTTGTCTGTACTTTGTACTCGTCTGGAACATCCAACCGAAATTGCACGCATCACAATGCAACTGGTGATCCTCCAAAACGAAAAGGTCTGAGGCAATATGAAGGTTCATTTTCAACAGAACGTTACAGAAAACCACAAAACTCCACACCAAGAAAAACCCCAGAAAATACACACCATGCATTAAAGGCACACTGTTTGTGAAACTACCCTACACACCAGCAAGACATAAAGCTTTCAGCATCTCCACTAAACCAAAGCTGTGCAAACACACACACACACAAACCACGACACGTGTTAACGTCGTGCCGTTTGCCTTTACCACCATAGGATGGTACGCTCCCCTAGGACAGCCACCACGGCGGGGGGGCACTTTTGGCAGGGGCCGCGGTGTTACCCTCCTCTGGTCGGGCACATAGAGGGGCCGTGCCACATCGCAGTGGTGGCCCACGAAGCCCGGCCGGCAGATGCAGCGGCCCTCAGAATCGCAGCGCTCCGACATGGAGCCTCGCCGGTTGCAGCCGCACGCGCGGCACTGACGACTCTCTGGGTCCCACCAGTACTTGGGCTTTGTGCCAAACGCACCATACACACACACATACATACACACACACACATACACACACACACACACACACACACACACACATACACACGCACACATACACACGCACACATACACACATACACACATGCACACATGCTCACATACACACACACACACACACACACACACACACAGACATAAACATACACACACACACACACATGTTCCATACACATACACATACACACACATCAGTCCATTTGTGCATATGTACAGAAACACTTAAATGAACACTTAAAGCTGCCATTTTCACAAATGAACAAATGAAATATGCGTACAGCCACAAATGTAACTGCATCCATACATGTAATTCCCTTTCATACACATGAACCCATAGATATAACATAGATATGGATATAGTTTGCATACACATACTATATAGGAGTGCAAATGTATTCATTTTTCCATCTTCACAGAGGCAGAGTTTTTGTGATGTGATGAATGTGTCCAATTATCTCACTTTTACATCCTTCTGTGAGTTGTGCTTGAATCTGCGCAATTAAACACGCTTCAGGGGTACTGATTATCGAGATCAGCTGTGCCTGCATTGTGAAGTGTGTGTATTTTTAATGTGATGGCTGTTAGTGTATTTTTAATGTTATGGATGTTAGTGCATTTAATCTAATATAAAACTGAGCTTTATAGAGTCATAAAAACAGCTCACCAACTCATGAAATGTTGCTGTGAAAAAAATTGTAATAACTTCCCCATGAAACTGTAGCCATATAACAAAGCTGTACTTTTATGCCAGTGTGTCAACCTTGATGACTGCTGCCACTGTAGTTGTTGACGCTAATCTGCTACTACTGCAGCTAAATTTCTCCGCCACCCACGTCAACACTAAATATTTCTCTTAGTACTGTCGCTATGAGCACAGCTGCATACAGACAAATCTTCATAAAATTACTGGTACAATTATGTCAACATCTGCCATGTCTTCATGTACTAGGCTACTTGCTGCTTCTAGAACAACTATTACAACTCCTAATAGCATTAGTGCTAGTGTAGTAGCATTGTGACTGTGTTACGCTACCTTTCCTTCTACTAGGGCATGAGCTGTGAATGTGGGCCCCCCTACCAGAGCATGCTAACGAGCTAATTCAATTAGAGGCCCGACTCACCATGCATTCATCGCACTTGCGTCCCACCACATGCTGTTTGCACTGGCACTGGCCTGTCTCCTTATCACACACCTCCGACCGTGAGGCATTGGGGTGGCACTGACAAGCTGCACACACACAGACACACACACAGGGAGGGACAGGGAGGGACAGATCAATTAAGAGAGAGAGAGAGCGAGAGAGAGAGATGGAGTGCAGAGGAACAGAGTAGGAGAAGGGTAGAGGATCAGAGAAAAGAGGCATAAAGACAGTGAGGAGAGGAGGAGACAGAGAGCAGGAGAAAGGAAGAGAAGAGACAAAAATGGAGGGAGGAAGAGAGAAATGAAGAGAAGAGACAAAAAGGGAGGGAGGGAGAAAGGAAAAAGAAGAAACAAGTTAGACAAGTGAGCTGTAAACACATACACAATACATAAAAAAACACTTCCTGTACTCATAATTCCACGCCTAGTGGTCAGTGTGTGGTCTGTTAAGTGCTGAGGAGTACTGACAGACAAACATCCTCAGCGGGCAGATCCGAACAGCTTGCCGTCAACAAGTTCCTGACAGCACAGTCAAACACTTTCATTCTTCCCTTTTAAAAAGCCAAACACACACGGCGAGGACACAGATGGTGACAGGCAGGGCTTGAGTTGGAGGGAACGTTGGCATTGTTGCTTACTGCTGTAAGCCCAGCTGTTCTTTGCACCAAGCTTTCGGTCCAATTTCAAACCTGTTCCCCCGATTCGAAAAAACCTGCTCTGAGCCATCACATGAAATTTAGATGAAGTGAACCCGGAGACAAAGGTTGTTAATTTGGGCCGCTATGCACAAGGCTCCGTATGTGATAAGCTGCAACAGATTTTTGTATGCCAGTGGTGATGCATAAGGTCAGGTTATTAGAGAGTGCTGGAATGGCTTATTTCATTTTCCCTATTCATTTGCCCACAAGGCCCTAGGCACCTCTGGGCACCATTTGCATCTCAGCTGTCCACCTCCCCTCCAACCCCCTAACACACATCACCACCCAAATCCATTTCTACCCCTCTTTTTATTGAGAGGACATTTTCTTGCCGCAGCCAAATGTTGATTATTCTATCTCTACACTGATTGAGAGAGAGAGAGAAAGTGAGTGAGATAGATAGAGAGAGAGAGAGAGAGAGAGAGAGAGATGGGGTGAAAGGGTGAGCAAGCCGGCCCTTGAAGCAGAGCTTTTTAATCACTGCAGAGCTCTCTATTAGATGGCAGCCGATGTGTGACTCTGCTCTCTCAGTTGTCTCCGCTCTCTCTTCGGCGATGCTGCTTTCCCCCGCCGTCACAAGGAGGAGGAGGAGGAGGAGGGGAAGAAGGAGGAGGAGGAGGAGGGGGAGCAGGAGGAGGAAGAGAGGAGTGTGCGGACACAAGAGAGTGACCACGGCTAGCCAGGGGCCTATTTGGGATTGAGCCATTTAGTGGGCCGAGAAAGAGAGCTGATTGAATGGGGCCTCTTGCGACCCCGCCAACATATCCACAAAGCACTTGGTAGTGTTTGAACAGAACAGAGCACAGTGTTTTATTATGGTTAGAGACCAACTGGACTCTGGCAATGCCATGTAAGTCCAGGGTGGTTTTTACCTCTGCTGAATGAATTTTATCCTCGGAGGGGAAAAAAAAACCACATCAATAATTAAAAAAAAAAGATTGAAATTGAAATCAGGTTGTGACAGTTTCTTACACAGCTATTATCTACATTGTTGGTAGCCTACTAATTTTCAACCTGACCCGAATTGTCAGTAATCTCGTTGTTCGCGAACGACAGTCTCCGCAACTTGTTTTCTGCCGTCTCCATGCTCCCTGTGTCAACAGCAGAATGTGAACGAGGATTTAGTGCTATGAATCATATCCTTACTGATGAGCGCAACAGAATGAATGTGTCCGCACTGAACGGACTTCTTTTCATCGCTGTTAATGGGCCAGACGTGTGTTCGTCCCCTGTGCAGAGGTTCGCAGAGATGTGGATAAAAGAAGGACTACACGCTGCAGATGACGCGCCAACAGGAAAACCCGTAAAGGCCACATGAAATCCGACATCAGAGCAAACTGTTTATTCAGTTTTATACTTAGTTACTTTGACGTAACATGTGAAATCATATTTTATAACATGTGAAATCATTATTGTTACGTTTTACAGACCGATCCCATTAGGCTAATGTTCCTCTGCCAATCCTCTGACATGTTCGCGTGATCGGACCTTATCCATGGTTCTGAAGCCAAAATAAGCCATCACATCGTGGCCGGCACAGAAAAGGAAATGTTTAATGTCTTTTTAAGAGTGCATTGAAGATGAATGCTTATCTGTTCTTAAGTTAGGCACATAGGGTCTACCATTAACCTAAAAAAGAATGAAACCTGTTGATTGCTTATTTGTTCATGATTAAAAAGCAACAACAAAAAAACATCCCCCCCTCTGTTTTTTTTTGACAAATCGCACCCAGTGTAAGTCTATCAGTGCCCTAATACCTCGGAGACTGGAAAATAAAAAATACAGAAAAGTAATAATTGTTTAATAAAAAACAGAGGGATTGAAACAGCATGTATCATCTCTTCAAATAAAAAAGGAACAGACTGACAGAAGCGTAAATGCCACAGAGGTCAGGCACGTGGGATTAATTAAAAAAAAAAAAAAAAAAAACTATTTTACTTCTCAAGAAACTTCATTATAATTAAATAGTAATTTCTGTTTTTTATTAGACAGTGAGTAAATGTTAGCGTCATTTTTTATGAGATGAAGGGAAACACTGTTTCTTTATTTAACATTTATGGCTAAAGAACTGATTGCCTAACATCTGCATTTCGGAATGAGTGACATTTTGGTAGACATTTCTAAACTGTTTCTAAACTGTAAACACAATAGTGTTTTGGGGAGTGGACACTACAAAAACATATCCAAACACATTTAAAGAATAGAGTTTTGAAATAGGAGGATAAAGAGAGCCGATGAATACATTTAAATGAATTTTGTGTGCTAAAAGGAACTGTAATCTAAAAGTAAAAAAAATGCATACTAACATGGACACTTAATGTGTTGTACAAAAAATTAATTAGTACAACACATTACAGACACTATTACTTCTATTACTACTACTTTGGCCGGTCCGCAAAAACATTCATAAGCTACCTATTCAGTATTTTTTGTATTTTATGTAAACCTCATTAACAGTATACCATCTTGCTCTTCATAAATGTATTATAAGGCCTTTATAGCTCATAGCTCTCAGTTGAAGAGCGTGAGAAGTCAAGGCTCCTTTAATCCCCTGGAGACCTGCTGTGATTGACAGCTAGTCAGCTGGGGCAGGTTTAGGTCTTAGAACTGAGGACTGTAAGAAGGTTAAAGTAAAAGTCTGCACACAGTTACTGTGAGTTAATCTCATCTCTTTCTCTCTCTCACTCACACACACACACACACACCACTCCTTCTCACTTACGCTCGCAGTTCTTGAGCGTGATGGCTTCTCCGAAGAAACCGTCAGCACAGGTCTCACAGGTCGCACCCCCGTAACCTTCCCTGCACTTTAGACAGGTTCCGCTCACGGGGTCACAGCTGCGTGGAGCAAAGGGGTCCAGGTTCTCGTTACACTCACATGGTCGGCACAACCCACCCGGCACGCCAGGCTCCCCAAAGTAGCCATTGGCACACCTGAGAGCAGAAAGAGGACAGGTCAGATGGTCAAGGCTGCTGTGTCTAATCACATTCAAATAGAGTGAATTGACTCAAGTTTACGCAAAGTTCACGCAAACATATCCATAGCCATAACTCAACTGGTAAGTAAAACAGCTCAATTTCACTACTGATTTCGCAGTAAAATGCTTCCAAGCTACAGTTAAAGCTCAAATCAAAGACGGATATTTACAAAGAAAACAAACAAGTTCCATAATTATCATTCAAAACACAGATTACCCTCTTATCCATAGAAAGAATGAATACAACTATTCTTGCAGTATAATTTACCAGACTTTTTTGACATACACTTAACTACATTATTAGGGATAGCCTCCAGTCCAGTGCATGCCAATTCAGATCCCTGTATCACAGTCTGTCATACAAAAGTACTGGGGCTACAAACAAGCCAAGTCTGTTTGGTCAAGCTATTTACACTGGGAGTGTTTGTTTGCAATATATGTAAACGCCATATGGGTAGCGCTGAGCATGGAGCTTGTTCTCCTCTTTGACACACAGGTCCCATAGCCCCTCTAAGGCTTGTGCCCTCCTGGGTAAAATGCAAACCAGCCATGTGCCAGTGCATCTCTACTACAGCACTGCCGCTAGGAAAACACTGTTTTGTTTTATACATAAACACTTGCTCTGCACTGGGCCAGAATAGAGAATGAGAGAGAGAGAGGAAAGAGAGAGAAAATGAGAGAGAGAGAGAGAGAGAGGAAAGAGAGAGAAAATGAGAGAGTGGGATAGAGAGAAAAGCAAATGAGTTAAAAGATGGAGGAAGAGACATAGACTACATTAGTTTCAGGAACAACTCCGATCAAAACAAAGAGAAGCAATCTGGAAGCATATGAACACACGCAGACTATCTCTCTTCTCTCTCTCTCTCACTCACTCTTTCACCCTCCCTCTCTCCCTCCCTCCGTTCCTCCCTCTCTCTGTGTGCTGCTAACTCCCAAATGCTTATCTGCACTGTCCCTCTCCGCAGCAATATATCTCCCCCGAAACGAGACGTGTTCGGCGACTGATAGCGATATACATTTCCATCGACTGCGCGCTTGTAAAAAAACGGCTCCTAGCAGTCTTATCTCCCTTTCGTCCCTCTCTATCTGCATGATAGCGAAACGGTGTGTGTGTGTGTGTGTGTGTGTGTGTGTGAGAGAGAGAGAGAGAGAGAGAAGAAGAAAGTAATCATTCTGCATCACATCGAGCAGATTCCCCCAGTTGCTGGTGACTTTATTAATTGGATGGGTTATTGCTTCTGACTGTCGAAGGCGATGCAGGGTGAGTCGGCGGCGTGGAACAGCATGCGAGGACGTGCCTGTAATTTTCGTTTTCGAGGCCATTGAGCAAGCAGGGGGTTGGTGGGGTTTGGGTGTGTGTTTGGGAGGGATGGAGTGGGGGGACCGGGGAATGTGTGCATGTGCATAAGTGTGTGTGTGTGTATGTGTATGTGTGTGTGTGGGGGGGGGCAGTTGCTTGCCAAGTGCGAATAGCAGATAATGCAGATATCATGGACCAAACACAAGTCACTCCTAATAGAATGTCAGTGTCTCTTAGCATCTCACTGAGTAGAGGAATAGATTGTAACAAAAAGGAATGATAAAGACGTAGAAAAGAAGAAGGAAAAAAAATAGGCTGATTGGACATGGGGGCCTCGGGGGGGTGGGGGCTGGGGGGGGTCGTGGTGCCTGTACCGGGCCACCTCTGGAGGGAAATACTCAGAACGCTTTCCGTGGCTGGCAGGCTTCACTCGTCCTCATCTGCGTCTCTCAGAGATAACGATTCCGGTTACCTGATGCCACTGTGCTCTTAATCATCCCGCAGGAGTGACGAAGTGAGAGGAAGCAGAACTATCAAGGGAGTACAATGCAGAGGGTACAAAGACCACAGAATGCCCTACCGGCCAAAACAGGATGGTGGTTTGAGCTTGACTTGACATGAACAGCGTACACAAGAAACTGACAGATATTTGACTTGAAAGGCCATATGCTGTTTAGAAAAAAAAGAAAAAAAAACGTGACGTTCTTGCCTGAGCTACACCAACCCAACAAGTCGCCTCGTCTCGCCACTTCAAAGAAGTCGACGATTGCATTTCAAAAAAAAAAAAATCCTCCATCAGTGTCTCTGAAAATACTCAAGCTATTTCCAGTGGGGCTGCCTGGAAGATATAATGTACCCAGGAGGCGAGTATGAGCTGCAGCCATCTGCGTGACATCATCGCCCACAAAGTTGGCCTGTTCCCATCCGAAAACGACACGAAACTATTTATTGAAATGTTTCCTAAAACTGTACACATGACAGCTCTTTTGTCGTCACTCCAATACCCAGCTAACCTCTGTGGGCCAGTTGCTAACGTTTTGGTTCCTTGCTCTGCTCCACTTCCTCAAATGGACTATCCTATCCTATCCTATCCTATCCGAGGAGGACTATTCTTGCCTCTGGTGCCTCTGATCTGCCTGCCTGCCCGTCTGCACTGGTATTTATACCCTCCTTAGGTCTCTCTTGTGTTCCCAGACGTGGGCAAGAAGGGGGAGAAAGGTCTCCAGTAAACACTGATGGTCAGGGCCAGGTGTCCAGGGTCGCAGGCCTGGCCATGGAGGCTATAAATACCCGGTTGGAGTCGACGACGAGCACATCCTACCCACCTTCCCCTTCTCGTGTTAAAACAGGAAACGTTTAAAGACCTAACTTGGCTCAGCCGAGCCCGGCCTGGCCTGGTGGGGCCCCAATGCGTGCCAGCACTTGAGATTCTGGCATGTGTTGATGGGCGACTGGTGGCCAAGCAAAACATGGATGTTCTCTTTCCAGTGGCCCTGTTCTGACAGCTGAACCAGTTCTCTGAGAGCAGCAGTTTTTTTATTTTTTACTTATTTTTTTACTTAAATTTTAGTTAAGGCTGCCATGTCAAGTGTGCTCTTCTCAAATTTCGTAGCTAAATTTAAACTCAAATTCAAGACAAACTCTATTCAGACAGGGGTCTTGCTGTTCTCCTGCAGCTAATGTGTTTTGCTGTGAGGCGTTGTGCAGGTCAATGTCTTTCCACACCTCCGTCAGTCAATAGCCCAGGTCATGCTGAATGTGTGTTCCCTCACGACTCTCCTCTGCTGCCCACACACAGCATTCTGGGCTACCATAGTGGACCACAGTGTAGGTGGATCCTCTCTCTACCTGTTTTTGTCTTGTTTGTCCATGAAGAACAGTAGGGCATGGAGCTACTGTGGAGACAGCTTTTAACACTATGTGCTAAACTAACCCTTGGGGTTGGCAAGAGAGATTTTCGAGAGGTCAGCGGCATATAACATCAGAAAACTTCAGAAAAGCCTGCGCAGTATCTGCAGCAACAATATCATCCTCGTGATTTATACTGATGATGTCTTGCACTTAAGGGACGACATGTACAGAGTGAGCTAGCATAAAAGATGTCCTTTAAGACTAGACCAACGAGACGTACTACATTAAACTAAACTATATGTATGACAGTGATCAGTAGGGTTGCTATTTTTGCTGTTCCCCTTTTGTACACTGACCTGCTAAAGGCCTGGCACTGTGCGGCTGCCAGTCTTTTGCTGGGGCGCTGCCAGCCCGTTGTGAGTTTATTACTGATCAGCAAGCCGAAGCAGCGCCAACCCCCCTGATCTCAGCTCCCACACCGACATCACTTCAGGCGAACAGGCGCGCGTGTGTGTGTATGTGTGTGTGTGTGTGCAATATGTATGTGAGCATGAGTAATGTGTAATGTTAGATTCACTGCATGTGTGTGTGTGAGTGTCTGTTTGTGAGTGTGGTGTATGTGGTAGTGTGTGTGTGTGTGTGTGTGTGTGTGTGTGTGTGTGTGTGTGTGTGTATCACTGATGTCCTTAACAGTCCCTTTCACAGGGGCCTCAGGAGAGGTAGTGATGGATGGGTCCCATTTTGTCCCCAAAATGGGCTGACATCCTGGTCTTATCCACAGAGCCTTGCACTCATTCTCTCTCTGTCTCTGTCTGCTTCTCTCTCTCTTCCCCTCTTTTACTCCATCTTTCTCTCCTCCACTCGTTCTCTCCTGCTGTTTATTTCTATCCCCCCTCCCTTTCAACCCCTTAACTCTATCTTTCTTTCTCCCTCTCCCCCAACTCTCTCTCTCTTTTTCTCTCTTTCTTCCCCTCCCTCATTATGCCCTTCTCTTATTCTTTGTCTCTCTTTTTCTCCTCTCCTCTTTTTCTGTCTTTCTCTACCATCCTTCCACACCCTCCCCTCTCTGTGTAGTCTCTGTAAACCCAATACAGGACATCTGTGTGTGTGTGTGTGTGTGTATGTGTGTGTGTGTGTGTGTGTGCCCAACCCTGGTGCCACCACAAGGAGGGCACAAATGCCCACAGCAGCCCATCTCCATCTGTCTGCGGGGGCGGAGGTCATGGCTGGGGGTGGGGGTGGGGGATTGGGTGGCGGTGGTGTCAGTGTGTTTGTCTGTGGAGGGGGGGGTGGGTGGGGTCTGTGCATTTCCCTCTTGTGACTCCTGTTTATTTTCGTGGCCAGCTTCAGCTCAGCTTTGCCAGCTTACAAAGAGAACTGGTACTGGTCCCTCCCTACCCTCTTTCCTTCTCTCTCTTTCTATTCCGTACTTCTCTCTCACTCTACCCACCTACCACTTATGTTTCTCCCTTCTCTCTCTCTCTCACTCTCTAATTCTCTTCCCTTCTTCATTTTGTCTCTCTCTCTATTTCTATTATCTCCTTCTTTCTCTCTCTCTTCCCCGCCTACCACTTTGCCTCCTCTATGCTGACCACATCAACTAAAGCTCACTCCTCATTTTGAAGCAGCAAAGCGAAGAAAAGCAAAAAGACAAAAACAAACCAACACAAAAGACAGAAACTAATTTGTCTTTGGCTCTAATGAAGTTCAGGGACCCTGATGACAAAAGTAGTAGCAGTGAGGCGATCAATCTTTTGGGTAACATCCTCCGAGACGGCCTTTTGTTTTTCTGCCTTTACAAATTGGAGAGATGCGGAATGTGAATGTCTTTTATGTGTGTGTGTCTGTGTGTTTTTGTGTGGGTGTGTGCGTGCGTGTGTGTGTGTGTGTGTGTGTGCATGTGTGTGTGTGTCTGTGGGTTTGTGTGTGGGTGTGTGTGTATGTATGTGTGTGTGTGTGTGTGTGTGTGTGTATGTCTGAGTGCACATGTGTGCGTGTGTGTGTGTGTGTGTGCGTGTTTGTGTGTGGGTGTGTGGGTGTGTGCGTGTGTGTTTGTGTGTGGGTGTATGTGAGTGTGTGTGTGTGTGTGTGTGTGTGTGTGTGTGTCCGGTGGGCCTGGGATTGTGTGTTGGACAGTGGCTGTAGCCTCAGTTAATCAACCCAGAGTCTTTAATCATCAGAGTGTTTCAGAAGCGAGTCCCTGCCATATGGCTACAGTTCTGGGTTTAGTTCTGTGGTGGCCCTGCGGTGACAAACCGCACAGACTCTCACTCAGGCCCACCTCGTGACACGCATAAAGAATGGCATAGTCGCTAGAACACGACCGATCTCTTATCGGAGACGCTCTGCTCGTTGCTTGAGAGTTTACGCCGATCAATGACGGACTGCCAATAATGACACGCAGAGCTCGATACAAGAGAGATCCGCTTATAATTACATTCAATTAAACCTAATTTGAGGTTAATCTTTGGAGAATCGACCCAATGGCCTTGCTCTTAATCTCTGGCGATCCGTTCCATTTATCTCTCTAAAAGGCACAGGAGCAAGACGAGACACAGCATGGCCAAGGGAAGTTTACAGTCAGGCACAATGTAGGCCACCCATCGCACAACATACACATCATGGTGGGATGGCCATAATACACCCACACACACGCGTGAACGCACACACAGAAACAGCGTCGCAAAAATACAGAGAAAATCAACAATGGGAAGAGTCTATACAAGCTGGGTTAATACGCAATCATCAGAACAACACCTCCACTGACGTGTCTTTGTGTTCCAACAAAGCTTCCCCAAAGTGCTTGCCACTTGGAAGAGCCACTTTACACAAACTTTGCTTTGATATGCCAGACGTGTGCTCCTTATTCTTGTTTCTGGAGGAACATCTATTCTCTGTGTGCTTTTAAATTTTCAGAACAATTTCAAGGTGGTCTGACAATTTCACTGTATGAACAGTAAATCAATGAAAAGATATTTCTTTGGAACTCAAGTAAACAAGCAATATTTCAAGAGACAACAGACAGTTCCTCTGGAGACACAGCTAAATAGCAGCCAGATGTGTGGGTAGATAAACAGATAGATAGATAGACAGACAGACAGATATGTAGATAGACAGATAGATGGATGGATGGATAGATAGATAGACAGACAGGCAGATATATAGATAGATAGATGTATGGATAGATAGATAGATGCATAGATAGATAGATAGATAGATATGTAGATAGACAAATAGAATGATGGATAGATAGATAGACAGGCAGGCAGATATATATCTAGATAGATGTATGGATGCTAGACAGATAGATAGACAGATAGATTGACAGATAGATAGATAGATAGATAGATAGACGGACAGACAGATAGATAGGCAGATAGACAGATTACCTACACGTATATAGATGGTCACACACTATTTGTTTGACAAAAGCTGAAGTGGAGGCCTCAGTGAAGCTCTGGTTCACTCACCTGTCGCATCGAGCTCCGGTGTATCCTGGCGGGCACTGATCACAAACCAACTCCCCACCAGGGCTCAGCTGGCACGTGGGGCTGAAGCTGATGCGTTTTTGGGCCGAGGTGGACGAGAGACAAACACAAACAAAAGAAACAAACACAGCAAAAATGGGTGAGAAACGCATAATAATAAGTCCTGTCATGACTGCGTCCCTCACGCTCTCTGCGACATTTCTGAACTGTGAGATGAGCTGTCAGCCGGGGAAAGGGAGAGAAAGAGAGAGAGAGAGAGAGGCAGAGAGAGAGAGAGAGAGCAGAAGGAGGAGGCCATTGGTGGCTCCTCACTTGGCCCAAAGATAGAGCAGCAACTCGGCTAAGAGGGGCAGGCCGGGGGAGAGGGGGTGTTGGGTGAGGGTGAGGGGTGAGGGTGAATGGGGTGGGGTTAGGGGGGTGTGGGTCATGTTCCTGACCACACTGCAATGGAATGACTGGCTGTGGCTATTTACGCCGACACTGGATCCACCATGGGGTGGACAGGGTGATGCGGACGGCCTTTAATAGAGTGTATACGTGTGTGTGTGTGTGTGTGTGTGTGTGTGTGTGTGTGTGTGTGTGTGTCTGCTGGAGTAGTGGGTGAGCATGCATGTGTGAACCTGTAAATGCACATCATGTATGTGTGTTCATTCGAGTGACTGAGTGAGACAGTGACAGAGATGGAGATGGAGAATGTGTGTGCGCCTGGGTCCATCTTTCTTAAGATAACTATTTTGTGGTGGAATGTCCAGCTGCTCAAAGCTGAAACAGCCACACACACACACACATACACACACACACACACACACACATACACTGGCCTCGCTTGTCTGGTGTAGGATTAAGTCCATTATCAGCGCTTCGGTGGAGTGATTGTTACGCCCCGACTGTGAAGTCACCCACTGAACTAGCAAACAGCCCAGAAAAGATGACAGAGTGTGCTCATGATGAGTCCCTCATCACGCCCCCCTGTATGGGGGCACGGGGCTCAAAATACCCAGCTATATTGGCCTGGATTGTAGCTAAGAGAGACTAAGGCAAAGGTGTACACAGATTGTACAGTTGTAACGTAATACCTACAACGAGCCTTAATAGAATAGTTTCCTTGTTTTTACCCTCTGCTACACTGATTGTAATGTTGCTATAAATAGGCTATATATACACAATATGGGTATAAATGAGCTATATATATATATAAAACTTATTTTTGGTTGAGAGCCACTGTTACTAAATGTTAATAAATGATGTTCATTTTGTGGAGGTTAGACAATAAGGCACAATTAGAGTGTCTTGAAAGGCTGGAACGTACTTGTTTGAGGGAATCAACAGTGGACACGTGCATGGTTGGCAGTCGTTGGGCGTTCCCTGGGTAGCGTCTCCGTAGTAACCAGGGGCACACGTGTCACAATGAGGCCCTGTCGTGTGGTCACGGCAACCCTGCGAAAACAAAACCACAATACATGGCACCCTCAAAGTGTGTGCGCACACACGCACACACACACACACGTGAAGCATGAGTTTCCCGACAAATGGAATGTGTGCTGATACCAGCACAGCAAAAGACCCCAGCGCAGCCCTGTTTCAGTCAAACATTTTCTGCAAACTTTTATTAGCGGCGGATATTGCCCTGGCAAATAATTACCTTCTACTGTAATGCTGATTCTTTCATGAGATCATAAACATCCGTGCATCCGCCCTGACGATGCATAGGCTGCATCGCACCGATCGAGCGTTCAATTAAAATGATTTGATAAAAAAAAAAACAGGCTCGCCGCCTTCGCCTTGGCTCCCAAAACGTCTGACAAAAACGATTCATCAGGTAATTGGGAGCAACTTTGCGCAAGCAGAATTGCCAATTTAAACGTAATGCATTCTCACCCACCACCCTTACCCCACCCACCACCACAACCCCACACCACACCACCACCCACCACCCCCACCTAACACCACACCACCCCACCCCAACTCCTCTGCCTCTCTCCCTGTTGGTCTTGGCTCAGGGGGTGGTGGATGTCCGGCTAATGAAATGAAGGTGGTGGTGGTGGGTAGTGGAGGTGGGGGGGTGGGGGTGGGGGGGGTGGCAGTGTTTTTTTAAGGTTGCATGCCTCGTCAGGCCCAATAAAGCCTAAAAGCTCTTGAGTCAATTACAGATGTCCACTCTGCATAATCATGTGCAGCACACACAAGATTTCTTGATTATGGAGTGAAAGGGAAGTGGGTGTATCTCTCTCTCTCTCTCTCTTTCTCTCTCTGTGTGTATGTGTGTGTGTGTGTGTGTGTGTGTGTGTGTGTGTGTTTGTGATGGAAGGGTTATTTAGAGACGTGGATGTAATTAAAAGGTAGTTTTGTGGTAGTGTGTGTGTGTGTGTGTGTGTATTTGTGAGGAGGGCACCTGTGTGTTAAGATGTTCTTTTGCGCATGTGTGTGAATCTATCTAGGTGTGTGCGCGTGTGTATTTGTGCCTTGTGTATGTGTGTTCATGTGTATGTGTCTGTGTGTATGTATGTGTGCTTGCATGTGTATGTATGTATGTGTGCTTGCACTTGTGTGTACGTGTGTGTGTGTGTGTGTGTGTGTTTGTGTGTGTATGTTTGTGTGTATTTGTGTGTGTGTGTGTGTGTGTGTGTGCACGCATCTCCATGTGTGCACTCATTACAAGCTGGTGGTCAGTGATGCCATCGCTAATCTATAACCCCCAATCAATTCCTCTGCAATTCTCCTAATCTACTGCTAAATGCCCCAGAACCAATCTGTGGGCAAACCATCAATTCCACATAGCCAAACACACACACACACAAAAACACAGGCCACGTGAGAAATGAGTTGTGAGAAAAGAGTTGTGTGGAACACAACGGTAGAATATAGTTCGTCTGTGCGGCACAGAGACATTGCTGATGCTGACGGCTCCTGGTTTTTGTCTGAGGGCAGCGCTGACTCGTGCTGTCACTGACCGGTGAGAAAGGTCATCCCCATGGCCAAACACATGGAGACAGGCAGAGAGAGAAAGAGAGAGGGAGAGAGAGAGAAGGAGAGAGAGGGAAAGAGAGAGAGAAATGAGAGAGAGGGAGAAAGAAGTGTGAAAGAGAGAGAGTGAGGTGAGAGCGAGAAAAGAGAGAGAGAGAGAGAGAGAGCATGTGAGAGAAAGAGAAAAGAGAGAGAGTGGGCAGCTGGGGCTGTGTGTTGACGAGAGTCGACATGTCTGACCTCAGGCTAAGCCTGACAGGCGGGAATAAGAGAGAACAAGAGTGAAAAAGAGAGAAGGGTGTGTGTGTGTGTGTGTGTGTGTGTGTGTGGTGTGTGTTGTGAAAGAGAGAGAGAGAGAGAGAAAGATGGCGGAGAGAGTGTGTGTGTGTGTGAAAGCATGTGTGTGTGAAAAACAGAGGGAGACTGAGAGAGAAAGAGAAAGAGAACAGAAGAGAGTGAGAGAGAAAAAGAGAGAGAGAGTGTGTGTGTGTCAGGGAGAGAAGTCATGGACTGAAGATTCGGATGGACAGGGAGGCAGGGAGACCCCCAAGGGGATGTTACTGCCCATCACACCCTCAAACTGCTCTCAGCACAGTATGAGGTGTCTAATGTGTTACTAAAGCAGACATGCTGTTTCAGATAGATGGCTGCTGTAAGGTTATTAGTCTAACTTGTAAACAAGCCTGTGGAATACATACTGCATATATCGTAGTATACGTTTAGTACTGCATATATCATAGTATAGTATAGTATAGCTTCTTTATTCCTTTGATTTGTTGTCTGTACTATTTATTTTACCCCTATTAAATTGGACTATACAGAACAACAGTCCCTGAAAGTAGGATAATCCAAAATATAAACACTGTTTAATGCTGTTACCTCTTAATTTTCTAAATGCCAGGCTTCACATTGACCCCCCCCCCCCCACCCCCCCCCACACACACACACACACACACACAAAAGTATATATATATATATAATAAATAATTTAATAATAAATAAATAAATAAGTTCAGAAACAAAGAGACACAGATAGAGAGACAAAGAGTAAAAGAGTGAGAGAGACAGAGAGAGAGAGAGATCCAAAGCTCAGCTGTGGTTTCTGTAAGGTGAAACCAGACAGCAGGTGTGGACAGGGTGAGGAAGTTGGACGCTCAGTGAGAATGACAGACAAAGCCCCACACCATTAATACCCAACACAACACTACCCTTCAACTCCTACTGAGAGCCACAGGCGGCCCACAGCACTGCCACCCCGTCTCATCTGTACCCCCCATTCCTTTCCTCAAAGCCCCCAAACCCTCACAGCTTTCACCACACTGACAAAATGGCTTCCCAACAAGTTCATCCCTCTTTAGCCCCCTATTTATTAAGTAAACGTCTGTTACCATAGAAGTTCACCATCACCAGAAAGATTCTTTCGGTGAAAAAGGAACAAACGTAAAGAAAATTGGTAGTTTGGTTAGGTCAATGATATAAACTAGATTTAAAATACATTTAAAGGTACACCAGGCAACATTTTATGCTGTTTTTAGGTTAATTTACTAGCTTCATAGTCACTTTCATGGTATAATGGCTTATTATGGGGTGGATGAAGTCTTCCTTGGATTCCCCTGGTGTTGTTTTGCACAGTTACTGGTTTATTAACCTTGTCACTCAACATAACTCTTAAAAAATTACCATTGGCGGCTGTTGGGGAAACTCTATGGGTAATTGCCTAATATGCCTTCAGTGATTAATGTTGAGAACTGTTGCATCCCTAATATAAACAGTATCAGTCAATATATAATATATATAACTATATAAGTCCATCGTTTCTGTGTTCCCACTTACCAAACATACTCCGGTGATGACATCACATTCAGATGCGTGCCCATAGCAGAGACATGGTTCACAGCTGCCTTCAAAGATAGTGCTGTTAACCCTCCGATAGCCAGACAAACACCCCTGAACACAACAAAAACATAACAATTGATTTCTGAGCACATCAAACGAAACAAGCAGACATGTTTTGACAGATTAATGGCTCAAATTAGTTGATGAGTGAGATTAAATGCTGCAAACACGTCACTTCAGTTGCTGCGTCTTTGTGATTAGTGAATGAATCAAAGAATAACAAGGCTGTTTTTGGTACAGGA
The DNA here is from genome assembly GCA_015244755.2 of Tenualosa ilisha. Taxonomy (NCBI): domain Eukaryota; kingdom Metazoa; phylum Chordata; class Actinopteri; order Clupeiformes; family Clupeidae; genus Tenualosa; species Tenualosa ilisha. The sequence goes on along the minus strand of PYXC01000317.1, from coordinate 908,242 downwards.
TGTGTACTCTACATACATTCTGGCAGAGGCAAAAAAGCACTTTGGTTTAATCCATAGATACTGATAGATAGTGTGGTCTGCTGGAGGAGGTCTTATAGAGGTAAATCCTCATGTCTTGTTATGATCTCTGATGCTGCTTAACTTCTAAACTTAACTCTGCTCAACTTCACTCAGTCACTTGCATTTTATTCATTTCAATCACTGACTACACTTTGACAAGACAGAAGCAACTGCTAAAAGAACAGTTTTGCTTTAAGCGTCGTGAATTAGATAAAGAGGAAACAAATCAGAGTAAATCCTCATGTCTTGTTATGATCTCTGATGCTACTTAACTTCTAACCTTAACTCTGCTCAACTTCACTCAGTCACTTGCATTTTATTCATTTCAATCACTGACTACACTTTGACAAGACAGAAGCAACTGCTAAAAGAACAGTTTTGCTTTAAGCGTCGTGAATTAGATAAAGAGGAAACAAATCAGAGTAAATCCTCATGTCTTGTTATGATCTCTGATGCTACTTAACTTCTAACCTTAACTCTGCTCAACTTCACTCAGTCACTTGCATTTTATTCATTTCAATCACTGACTACACTTTGACAAGACAGAAGCAACTGCTAAAAGAACAGTTTTGCTTTAAGCGTCGTGAATTAGATAAAGAGGAAACAAATCAGAGTAAATCCTCATGTCTTGTTATGATCTCTGATGCTACTTAACTTCTAACCTTAACTCTGCTCAACTTCACTCAGTCACTTGCATTTTATTCATTTCAATCACTGACTACACTTTGACAAGACAGAAGCAACTGCTAAAAGAACAGTTTTGCTTTAAGCTTCGTGAATTAGATAAAGAGGAACCAAATCCGTTCTTTACACCACTTCATTAAAGGGCTCTTTAAGCGCTGCATGTGGAGAGGGCACATTATAAGCAGTCTTGACCAAGGACATGCTTAACTTGCTACTTAATGTGAACATTTCTTACCTGGAGTGAACATAATGCAAAGAAGCCAGTGCACTTCAATGCACTAGCAGATGTGAAGTAAAACACCAGCATGCTTCCGCTCAAACACACACACACACACACACACACTCGCTTTTCTGGAAATGTGAAAATGGGAGCGAAGGGGGTGGGGGGTGGGGAACGATGCGTATATAATGACCGTACCAATAAACATCACACTCAGTTTTTTTGCAGCACACTGCAGATTTTCTCTACTGACCTTGTCATTACCAAAGTGTGTTACCTTGTCAAGCTGCCGAGAGGGGGGTGGGGGGGTCGGGGGGCAGGCAGAGGAAGAGCAGAGAAGCAGAGGGAACCAGAGGTGAAAAGAGGAGAGAAGTGATGAGTTTGTAAATCAGGCTTTGAAGCCAGAAACAAGCCATCAATATCACCAAAGAACAGATGCAAGGCCATCAGTATGCACTAAAGCAAGGCAACCCAAGTTTATTTTATAGCACATTTGATCCACAGAGGCAATTCAATGTTTTTTTTATAAACAAAAGCAAAGAAAATGGAAGAGAACAGGAAATAATGTCAAGAGACATAACAAAGAAAATATGGTGCACCTGTAAAGCCATGAATGCAGTTTTTCAAATATTTTCCCAAAAAATTAAAAGCTGGTCAGTTAAAAAATGTGGTAGGGTCACTGCATGTCAGCTCTGATACCAAAGATCATTCCTACACAGTTTAAAGAGATCCTGAGGTGATCGAGCAACCACCCTCCCCTAATCTTGCTGAGTTCACACATGCAGGGTGCCAAATGTATCAGGTTCAAGACAGAAGGAGCAGTTTGCTTTGCAAGACAGCAAAAAGAACCCCTACTTTTTACACATTCCTACAAGTGAGCTTAGCCATGTGATTTAGTTTTGCCATTCTTTCAGTTACAGGGTATCAACACAATTTTACAGACTAAATGAGTAAAATGAAGCTGGCTGAGAAATGATTTATAAATATATATATATATATATATATATATATATTAGCCACTCATTTTGTGATAGCCATAGTTATTTTAGGCAAACCAACCGTGAAAAATGCTGCTGCTTTACAGGTCCAAAATCTTTTCAAAGTTTTCAGCCCCCCTAACCTCACTTCAACTGTTCCGAAGCCGTCCTCTTTCTCAGAACTTCTAGCTTTTGCTGCACTGCAGGCTGAGAATTCCAAGAAAAACGCACGCCCCATATTTCTAGAATGCTGGCTAGATTAAACACATCCTACGCAACAATGACAACTCTAAAAACCTAGGTCCACAGTGAAATACAACCATTGGTATTTGTTGATAAACTGTTGCCCTGCTAAACTGTTGACATCGGCAAAATCTTTATAAGCAAGACATTTGACATGGGTGATGAGGACTGCCTTGGATGCTGCAGCACCTAGAGTAAAGGTCAGGCTATTGAAGCCGGAGGAATTAGCTCTCTCTCTCTCTCTCTCTCTCTCTCTCTCTCTCTCTCTGTGTGTCTTCCTCTGCGTTGTCACTTTTCTGAGTGTTTTTTGCTGAGGGGAGGAAGATGAGCTGAACGAAAACACACACAAAGACACACACATACACACACGGGATACAGGCACACACACACACACAAAAGTCCAATTTCCTCGACTCGACACTAACAAACACACACAACGTCCCTGTTCACATCACATGCACACAAGCTTGTACACGTATCCAACCAGTGCACACACACACACACACACACACATAATCATCCTCCCCCAGGTTTTATAAGGGGAACCGATGATAGCCAAGCCTTCTATTTCATTTTCGAGGTGGCAAGCACCTGAACATCTGCTAGTGTCAGCATAAAAGCCGGAGCTCAGAAATCAATAGCCATGGCCATTTTAATGCAGGAGACACTTTGAGAGGAGTGTGCCGAGCTCTGTTATAGCACATCATTCTCACCTCCAACCTCCCACTGCGTGTGTGTGTGTGTGTGTGTGTCCAAGAAACCCAAGCAGGCACACATAGTGTACCCACACAGACACAAAGACACTGGCATTAATATACTCACAGTCATTACAGACAGACAGAAAGACACACGCACACACACACACACACGCTGCGCACGCACACACACACACCCCCTCAGACTCTCACCTCGCAGGAGTTTCCGCTGTAGCCGTGGGGACAGTGGCACATCTCCACCGCAGTGGCTCTCACCTCCCCCACAGCCGACTCACTGGCCTCCTCCAGAGACACAGAGCTCAACCTGAGGAGGTGAGAAGGAGGAGGAGAGGAGAAGAGAGGAGGACAGGGGAGAGGAGGAGAAGGAGAGGAGAAGAGAGATCCAGAAACAAATGAGAAGAGGGGAAGAGAGGAGAGAAGAGAAGAGGAGAGATGAATATGACATAAAAAAGAAAAGTAAGATTAGAACAGAAGATAATAAGAGGGAAAAGAAAGAATGAGAGGGGAAGAGAGAAAAGGAGAGAAGGGGAGAAAAAAGAGGAGTGGACAGGAGAGGACAGGAAAAGAGAGATAGGACAGGGAAAATGAGAATAAGAGGATAAAAGAACATTAAACAGATTAAACAGATAAAAGAAGGGAAAGAAAGAAGTAGAGGAGTGCAGAGAGATTGAGAAAAACAAGATGAATGAAGAGATATATTAGAGAAGAAGACAGACAGAAGGGTTAGGAGTTAGAGAGCACAGAAAACCTCAAGCTCCGTAATCACAGTTAGAGTGGCACAAAGAACTGCACAGTGAGTCAGAGAATGATTGACAGCATGACTGACTGAATGACTGATTGGGGAAATGACTGATTTATTAACAGCTACCTGATGATGTGGGCTAGAGTGTGTGGCTGAGGGAGAGTGTGTGACTATGAGTGGGTGAGAGTGTATGTGTGTGCGTATGTTTGTGTGAGCAGGAGAGAGAGTGAATGAGTGTGTGAGAGAGGGAGAGAAATAGAGAGCGAGAGAGAGAGGTGCATAACAGAGGGTGAGAGTGAGAGCGGTGTGTGAGTTAACCTGTAGATGGCGCCCTCATCATCGCAGTAGGTGGCCCGGAGCAGCAGTCGACTCATGCTGCCCAGCACGGCCATGAAGTCCCTCCTGCTGACGGGCTGTGCTGTGTCGCGGTCCCGGAAGCTCTCAGGCCGCATTGGCAGGCGTTTGGTGCTCTCGGCATACGGGTAGACCGCCTGATCGAACAACGCGTCCATCAGAACCATACCGTTACCCTGCAAACAGAGATGAGATGTCAGAACTCCTTTGTCTGCACTCTTCCTATCTTGTTTCTTCCTTCCTTTCTTTTTTCTTTGTTTCTTTTTTTCTGTACATCGCTTCCATTCTTATTCCATCCCTTTCTCCATTCTTTCTCTCCCCTCTGTCTTTGTCTTTCACTCCAGTCCTCCGCCTGACAGACGGCGAGACAGCGAGCATGTTGACGGCTTTTAATCGCCGGCTGTCACAGCAGTGACGCGGCTGATGGCGAGTCAGTGTAAGAAAGTGATGGAACTGATTTGGGCTGGGCTCAACAAAGTCAGATGAAAGTGGAGACATTCAGATCTCCTTTTTCATTTGGCACCTGACAAGATAAAGCACTGGGTGGTGGCTTAGTTCTTGTCTGTGTGTGTATGTGTGTGGGGGGGCACCGATACATCAAAAAGAATTGTGTGTTTGTGTGTGTGTGTGTGTGTGTGCGTGTGTGTGTGTGTGCGTGTGTACCTGCCTGTCTGAGTGAGTGAGTGAGTATATGTGTTTGTCTGAGTGTGTGTGTGTGTAGGTACAGTATATGTGTGATGAGTGTGTGTGTGTGTGTGTGTGTGGTGTGTGTATGTGATGTGTGTGTATATGTGTATGTGTGTATGTGTGTGTGATGTGTGTGTACGTGTGTGTGTGTGTGTGTGAGTGTGTGTGAGAGAGAGAGAGAGAGAAAGAGAGAGAGAAAGCAAGAGAGGAAAGATTAAAAGGGTAGGTAGAAGGTAGAAAAACTGTGTGAAAGAAGGGTTGTGCGTAAAGGGCAGTGACTGAGTAGACCCATGTGACCCATGAAAGAGACGGACACTGCTTGAGTGAGGGAGGGACAGAAAGAAAAAGAGAAAGAGAGAGAGACAGATACAGAAAAAGAGAGAGATTGATTAAGAGTACATGTACCTTAGGACTGCCTCTGAGCATGCCTTGATGGATAGATTGCAACAGCAGGTACACTTCAAAACCAAGAGAAAGCCTCTCTCTTTCCCTCTCTTCCCTCTCCCTCCCTCAAACAGAAAAAGTAGAAACTCGAGCGCGAGGCAGAGGTATCCCAGCAGGCACCAGGGCTGTGTTTTTTATCCTGCCCATTTACTCTGTGTCGCAGCCACTGCCGGGGAATTACACTTTATAGGTGTCGGACACTTTATTTGCTCTGAATTAATGGAGTGTACACATGCAAAACAGGGTTTAACTATCAATAATGACCTGTCATATACGCCCAGTCACTGCACTACTATCCAGGTGTGTGTGGGTATGTGTGTGTGTGTGGGGGGGGTGGGTGTGTGTGTGTGTGTGTGTGTGTGTGTGTGTGTGTATGCAGTGCAGGTATGTGTGTGTGTGTGTGCGAGTGGGTGTATGCAGGTGTGTGTGTGTGTGTGTGTGTGTGTGTGTGTGTGTGTGTGTGTATGTGTGTGTGGTGGAACTGGGGATGTGGAGCACTGACAGGAGCTTTCCCTCCCTGTGACAGCTCAATAAAATAAGCCTGTCCAGAAACACGGCATGGTGTGATGTTAATGAAGGGTGCCCTCTGCCAGGCTGTACACCAACACACTAGCTGACATGAGAACCAATCACGACTCACATCTGCACTCTTGTGAATACAGACACACGTACACTATGTGCTCGTACACTACTGTACGCTCTAGAGTGTGTGTTGGGTGAGGCAGTAGCTAAATTGCTTTTGTTAAGAAGTGTTTGAAATAGCACCTGAGTTCCCACAAGTGTATATATGCAAGATCAGTGACAGGGCTGTGTTTGATTAAAAAAAAAAAGCAGGACTCTCAGTGGATATTTTTCCCCTGTTCAAACTGAAACGGGCGCCAGGTTTCTTTAGTCAGGGTTCTTTTGAAAGATTCCAATGCTGTTTCATCTGCAGCCAAGGGAATGTATCAATGGCCTGTCGCATCGAATTTGAACGGCTTTGCATGAAACCACCGGTGAGCCAGGCGCTCCGCTCCACGTTAAACACTCGAGGGGAGTAAAGGAAAACGGTCCCTCTGGATGGATCTCGTGCGTGGATAATTGCCAGCAGGCGATCGAGGCCATTTGATACTACGGGGCAAGGATGAAAGCGGCAGCAGAGGTAGACAGCGACAGAGAAAAACCAAAAAAAAGGAACGTTAATGAACGAAAGCACCTAGAGGTGTAATCATGTAAGGAACGTGGAGTACATAAAAAAGACCTAGAATGTGTGTCATGCCAAGGTCAGGGGAGCATCCCTCTCTCTCAGATGATTAACGGCTTTCGAAGAAGCGTCTTAATTGATTTGCGTGCAGCGATCGCAAAGTTGAACGAATGACAATAAAACATGAAGTGGTCTCTTGGAGTGGGCTGTTTTATCGACTGTTTCATGACTAACGGGCAGAAACTGAGAAAGCTCTTTGCAGACGGGGGTGGCTGCGGCGTGTGATTGGGTAGCCGCGACCAAAAGGAGTCGGCGGTGATGGGATCTTTAAAATCAATGGACCAACGATTGATCTGAAAATGTGCTGATGTCCACAAGGCAGAGAGAAAGACCATGCGATCATTCCGTCGGCTATGTGGAGGTGCATATAAAAACGATGAAGGCCTACAGGAAAAGAAAGTGTGTCCTTTCTGACAGCGTGCCGTTTCTATGACATTCCGCATACTGAGCTGCCGCCTTGGCGAAACACAAAAGCAGTCAAAGTAGAAAAGTAAAAGTCTGGCATTGATAAAAGCTCTTAGCTAGCGCAGCAAGGACAAACGGGGCATGCTCTCGCCACTGTCAGACAGTTGGCAAGTGTCTATTACATACACTAAGTCAGCACTCGCCGACGTAACCTGCAGAGGAAAAGTAGTGCAAAGTTACCATTACAAAAAAGTGACATAAAAAAATCTAATTAATATGATTACATTTTATAATTTGATTTATATATATTATTATATTAATTCCCAAATTACATCCAAATTTAATCCCTAAATTAAATTAAATTAAATTAAATTAAATTAAGTAATGTTACAACTAGTAACTACAAATTAACAAAACAATACATGAATTGCTGAAGCCCACACAGTGTATTTTGAGTAACTGATTTGATATAAAAAATGTGGTGTGCTGGGGCATGTAACAGACTGAAATGGAGAGGAGAGGAAGGATATTTTTTTTCATATTGGGCTTCAGTCTTTGAACAACTAGGCTTTGAAGTGGTAACATGATGGAATGTCCAAAGTGCAGGGAAAACAAGAGAGCCACACATGACCGAAATCTCTGGCCTCAGACTCCACTAATCAAATCCAGATACTGTCCTGATGAAAACGATAATCAGACACACTCAAACAGACAGACTCACTCACACACAGACACACACAGCTGTGGTTGCAGTCCATACCAGACAGACAGATCATGCTGTCTAGACAGTCCAACAGCGCAGACTGTCTCAAACTCATGTCACAACAGCAAACCACATGCAGAACATATGAAAACAACTTTATATTGTGTCCATCCAAGCCGTATTTCCAATAAAATGAACTGAATCTGAGACCTGAGTTTACCACACCAAGTACAATAATAAAATTCGTATTACAATGAAATGTATATCAGCAAAAAGAAAATACAATGGGAGCAGTATCAGTGCTGACAATAGAATGGTTTACACTACACAGATCACTGCCTTTTCACACCGTAATGTCATAGGATGGCACCTTTCCAATGAGGTACTTTGTCAAATGTGCCCTTAATCAACAGGTGCGTCGCACAAATGGAAATGTCATGTCATGGTGAGGCGGCAAAGCCACGAAACCATGACGGCCCATCTGCAAAGAGACGGGTTACAGAATGTCACGATGCTGAACAAATGGTGTTTTGGACGGGGGGTGGGGAGGGTCGTGACCATAAAAGCCACGCATCACCTGCTAGCTCCTGGTTAGGACTGCAAGCAATTTAAGAGCTTTGCAGAGACAAAATGGCATCCAAGTGGTCACACACACACACACACACACACACACACGCACTCATACACACACATTATGATGAATGGACACTGTAATACAGCATTAACAAAGATAGACATGCAGGTGTTCATCAGTACACACAAGTGAGAGAGAAGATCTCCATTCTTTTTGCTGGGCACTCTGCCAGAGGACTTGAAAGTAAAATAACGTTACACTACTCTTGCTGGGAAACAATAAAGGCTTCAGTGGGCAGGGTACATACCTCAATGATAACATCAGGGCCGGTGACGATGCGCACAACTTTATCTCGTCTCTGTGTGTCGTACGAGACGCTGTAGACCAGACTGCCTCCATATGCTGAGAGCTGCACGAAACATAAAGCAAACAAAGTACTGCATGGATGACCTTTTTCACTTGCTGTTTCCAAAATGGCATACTGTTCTACACTGCATACAACAAGAGCTGGGAGATGTCAACATAACAGAATGTGTGCTCATCTGACCATATTGTGCACACACACAAAAATTACCTACTATTTAGGAAAATTAGCACACAATTTCTGAATATAGAACAATGTAAACAGATCTAGCAGTTGTTCATCCTTGGCCACATGCAGTATGTGGTACAGCAGTGCACCATTTCAGAAATGGCAACTGGCTCTCTCTGCATTTAAACAATCTTTTTCTACCTTGACTAGTCTGCATGAGCCAGAGGAACACTTCCAGCGCTGTTCCTTCCCCGTCTCTGACAGCAGCCAGAGATACAGGCAAAGACTGGAGACTTTATCATACATATCACTGCTAGAAGCCAAGACATGATGTTAACGTGACCATATGGATGCCTGATGGCGCATCTGTTGAAAAGTGATTGCTTTAAACACATAAGGATGACTATTAGCATACAGTAGCCCTAATAACATCAATTCTGTGCTTAAATTACAGTTTTAGTTTTACAGCTCACAGTTAGTTATCATGAAGCAGGCAAAATTGTCTACTCTCTTTGTCATAATCTCATTAGGATGTTTCCTCTATTCTAGCATCCATCAGACAATGATGGCTTCAGACAATGACGGCTTCAACTGCCTCTTTCTTCGCAGAGTGTGTGCTTATAGTGCATTATGATGTGAAGATCATGCACATGCACGCATATTCGTGCACACACACAGACACACACGAATACACACATACACACAAACACACACACACACACAAGCTCCTCCATGTCATAATCTGTATGGTACATTGTTGATGTACATTGTATGTCCTCTTCAATCCAGTTCCATTCACTTGCATGACATGAGTAACTACACGCGTCCGACTCCGAACATTGAGCTCCTCACTATGTCTCCATAACAACCCCACATGTCTCTTTCATGAATTCAAGCAAAAAAACAATCTGCAGATAATAGCCTCTCCTGATGGGTGTGACTAACTGCTCGGGTCGAGCTATCAGCTCAGCCCACTCAATGCAATTCAATGCCATTTCAGCCATTCAATGCAATTCAGTTCAATTCAATTCAGTTTTATTTATACAGCGCCTTTTACAATCGTATTGTCTCATGATGCTTCACAGAAGGAGCACCCAAGAGCAACAGGGGCAAGGAAAAACTCCCTTATGACCGCCGCCATGATAACCTCTTTACACATATTAATTCAATCACCAAAAAAAAACCGTTCTGACACCTTCCTCACCGAAGGGCCACCGAACAGATATGGGTGAAGTGCATTGTGGGTGGAGGTGCGATGACCTGGTGTGAGTCAGAACTTAGCTGGTTAGCGAGGGATAATCAAATTGTTTACAGCGTTAAAAGCCTGTTCATTACAACAGCCCACATTAAATCAAGTAGACACAGCTGACTGTTAGCAGATGCATACAGGGAGCATTAGCTCTCAGTGGTGAGGGGAGATAGTGGTGGTGGTGGTGGCGGTGGTGTGTTATGTTCACAGTTAAACACAGGGTTGTCTTATGCATCTCAGGTGGACAGACTACATTACTATGGAGAGATACGGTATGGGGTGTGGGAGGAGGCTTGTGGCTTTACCAGTGAAAGTGAAAAAAGGACATGGTGTGTGTGTGTGTGTGTGTGTGTGTGTGTTTTGGGGGTGGGGGGGTGGGATCAGAACAAACCCACCATCACCCCAGGCCGAGGAGGAACAGGAAATGAACAACAGACTTCACCATGGGGTCTCACACGACCTGCCTTTAAGGACACCAGTGCTCGGACACACACACATACACAACACAAGCTTTATCTCACACTCACTCACACACACACGCACAAGACAAATACACACAATAAGTCTTTCTCTTTCCTTGTTGCTCCACACTCTCTGCTCTGCTTGCGTCCCCTTAAAATAGGATTCAAAGACCTCCCAAAATACTAACACACACACATGCACACACACACACACACACACACACACACACACACACACACACACACACACACAAACACATACTTTCACTCTCTTTAACTGGAGGCCATTGAGTTCTCACATCTGTCTCCCTTTCCTCGCCCTTGGGGTCTGTTTGATTGTGCACATTCTCTTTCATATCCAGGGCGCATCGGTGCATTGCTTTCTCACAAGCCCACCCACAAGTAGGTTAAATCCACAAAAGGAGACCCCCTCATACTCCCCACCACGCCCCCCCCCCACGCCCCCCCCCCCACCACGCCCCCCCTCCCAAGCCCCCCAAAAAAATGTAGGTCTCTATTTGTTTGTGTAAACTTCTCTGTGTGCTATGTCCTGTTCAAAAAAACACTCTCCCTAACACACAGCAGGATACAACACACACACACCAAATATGAACAAACATGAACAAACACACACACTACACATTCACTCCTGCGTGGGTGCGTGCAGGCACACATGTACACCCACACATACACACACAAACATAAACATACACACACACATGCACACCACATATTCATGAACAAACACACACACTACACATACTGCCCTGCACTCACTATAAACACACACAAAACACACACATCTGGGTTTACTAAATAACTTGTCTGTTTGATATCATCGAGGGGATTACTGGATATGGGACTAAGGCAGTCAGTCGGTCGGGGCCGAGGCCTAGGCTGGGGCCGCAGGGAGCAGAGAGGCCCCCACTGGAATTGAGGGCAGGCTCTAGCTAATAGATCCCACATGTGTGTATGTGTGTTTGTGTGTGTGCAGACCGACCAGGTTACCAGCCCTCCACTCTCATCACTGCTGAGTCAGTCCACTAGAGTCTAATGACGGATGATGGCTCATTTAGAATAATTCATCAAGTGCTCTCGAGTTCGGAAATGATGTTTTTTACAGCGGAGGATTCTGTTAGTTTGATTTGGCAAATGACACAGGAAGGTAATGTTGAAGCATTAACTGCAAAATGAGGAAATAAAGTAATGATAAGTAATGATAAAGTAATGATAGTAATGATAGAAATTCAAAAAAGACATAAAATCTGAAACAATTTGATAAATTTCAAAATATATATAATAATCTCATGTGATTTCTCATTTGAATGGCAGGCAACCTTGCAACAGATCATTCTTTTTAATCAATCTATACTTCATAGAAAGTACTAGTAGGATAGAGTAGTACGCATGCATACAATGTCTATACTTCATAGAAAGCACTAGTAGGATAGAATAGTACGCATGTCTATACTTCATAGAAAGTACTAGTAGGATAGAGTAGTACGCATGCATACAATGTCTATACTTCATAGAAAGCACTAGTAGGATAGAGTAGTATGCATGTCTATACTTCATAGAAAGTACTAGTAGGATAGAGTAGTACGCATGCATACAATGTCTATACTTCCCAGAAGTTAGCGAGCAAGTTAACAAGTGCTAAGCGGCTCCTTTATATTTCATTCTACCGATGAGAAAGTGAAAAGCTACATTCGAGGTGTCATACGAGTATTCCGTTAAAACGCCTCACACTGAAGCAGCTTTAAAGACCCAAGTCACCTAAACCCTCATTACAACAAACACAGAGAAGCAGCTCTGGTCCAGCCTCAGCCCTCTGAAGTAAATCTCACCACTCCACAGCACCACATTTGAATGAAACAATGTGTGTCTGACATTGTGTGTGTGTTTGTGTGTGTGTGAGAGAGAGAGAGACAGTGTGTGTATGTCTGTGATGTGTCTGTGTGAGACAGTGTCTGTGTGTCTGTGTGTCTCTGTGTCTGTGTGAGACAGTGTGTGTGTGTGTCTGTGATTTCACTCTACAGGCCACCACCACGGTGTGTTAGGCACAGCAAGCCAACTGAGAGGCAGATGCACCCGAGTGTGTGTGTATGTGTGTGTGTGTGTGTGTGTGTGTGTGTGCCAGCACAACCCACTAGCCTGTGACTACCCATTCAGGCCCATGCTGTAGGGGGCGCTGTTTCAATGGCACTCCGATGGGAGAGCAGACAAAGGGATCCTGCAGATGGAGATGGCCCCAGGTAAACACCAATCCATCAGGGATGAGGCAGGGAAAAACAATCACTGGGAACGCGCCCATGCATATTCCTGAAAAGTGTGTGCCTGCGTGCACACCCACATGCAAACAAGGATACACAAATACAGCCAAACACACACACACACACATTCTAAATACACACCCATTCATCTCAGAGAGAAAACAATCACTGGCATTCATGCATTTATATTATTTATTCACTGCAAAACACACACACACACACACACACACACACACACACACACATTTGCTCACTCACACTCACTTGCTACGCTTTCAGCCCTGTCAATCTGTGGGTGCCGGGGGGTAATGGCCCCCTGCACCCTCGGCCCCCGCGAAAGCGCTGAAGTGTGTACTCAGGCGAGCGCGGCCGAGATGGGTTCATTTATCATCATAATAGTCTATTACCCGTGATGGGTCACAACTCAGCGGAGAGGGGAGGCGAGGCGAGGCGGCCCCACGTAATTGGTGCTATTCCCCCCCCCCCCGTCATCCTCACCTCGCTCACTTACACGGGGCTGTCCAGCTTCTCTGAGGAGGAAGAGGAGAGGAGGAGATGGACGTCGTGCAGACCATCACATCACCATGCAAAACAGTCTATCAGTGCAGCCAGCCTTTTGTGTCCAGGAGACTTTTCTCTCGCACACACATACTAAAACACACACACAAACACACACATACTCATACACACACACACATACACACACACCTCTCTCACTTCCCGCTTCTCACCCAGTTTATTGCTTCTTCATTCTGTTGCCGTTACATCTCTGGCAGTGAATCAACTATTACCCCTCCCCTCCTCCTCACACACACACACACACACACACACACACACACACACACACACATGCACACACACACACCACCTCCCCACCCCACTCTACCTCTCTACGCTCTCACCTGCCCTCCTGTCTACTTTAAATACAGAACTTGCCATTTGCCTCCTCTAAATAAGTAAAGTGGGATGAGAGGACCGATGTGCATTAATGCAAATGTGCCTAAGAGTGTGTGTGTGTGTGTGTGTGTGTGTGTGTGTGTTTGTGTGTGTGTTTGTGTTTGTGTGTGTGTGAGCTTTCTCCTCTCCTGAGCACAAAAGTGTTTTTGTTTAATGTTGCCTAATGGGAGCATGGGGACTCTCTTCATTACGATCGCTGCACCACTACCACGCAATGCTTAGCATAAGATACTCAAGAAAGACACAGCACAATAATGTGGCCTAGTCCCATGAGTGGTAGTTAATGCAGACATACACACACACACCACACACACACACACACACACAATACATGCACACAATTCCTCACATAAACATTACTCTTGATGTCTTTTATATAATCAAAATGTGTCGGTATATTCATGTGCTCCACAGACACACACACACACCCACACAAACAATACATGCACACAATTCCTCACATACACATTACTCTTGATGCCTTTTATATAATCAAAATGTGCCGGTCTATTCATGTGCTCCACAAACACACATACACATACACATACGCATACACACACACACATACACACACACACATACACACACTCATTAAATGCCACGTCATGCAACACAAACTTCAGAGAGGCAGCGGACTCGGGCTCGGGCGATGGCGGCGGCGCTTCTCTCCACGCAAGAGTGCCGACACAAATCAAGCAAAAAGCGGCACAACAGTTTCCCTTTTTCATTAGCAGTCGTGCTGTCAGGGCCGATGCTCGTCGGCACCGCCCTAACGCTTTTGATGGGACGTGGCACAGGGGTTGTTCCCGGGGTAATTGCGTCAGGGGGCCTTCATGTCCACTGCTCTCTCTGTCTCACACACACTCGCTCAGACACAGACACGTACACACAAGCACACTCTTGCGCAGCGAAGACCCTCTGTCCAGGAGCCGCTGTTCTGCCCCTATTTAAGCTAATGCTGAGTGACAGCAGTGTCAGCTCATGCAACACTTCTGACCTGGACTCATACACACATGAATGGGCACATACACACACACACACACAAACATGACACAGACACAAACACACTACACACTAACATCACATTAGTCACATTTTCCTTATCCTTTAGGAGATGTGTTTTCTGTCTGCGTGAGTGTATACAGACAGTCTGTGTTTTTACACATATTCTGGCAGCCTGCAGGGAAAATACTGTGTGTGAAAATGAAAACTGCTGTAAAGACACACATACAAACACATAAACCTTGATTCATGTTTATGTGTGTATGGGTGTGTGTGTGTGTGTAATTGTAGGAATCATGAATCACAAGAAACCACAAGAAAAAGCATTTTTTTTTGCCATGTAACAAACACAGCCATCCAGTGCTGAGGAAGCAGTAAGTGAACCTGTAAGGGTAGTGCTCACCTTGTTGCCCAGGTAATGCTCAGGTGCGCTCCAGTAGTAGGACTTGGACAGGTGCCTCCGGGCGTCTTCGTTGGAGATGCTCACCTGCAGGGCAGAGTCCCTGTTTGGCCACACCCTACCTTCCCCTGATAAATCCGTCACTAACCAGCCAGACATGTCAGTCACCTAGTCAGAGATCAGATATGGTGTGTCAGTCATACGAAAGGAGTCATATATATTTATATACACACACACACACACAAACACACACTGATATATATATATATATATATATTATATATATATATATATATATACTTTAGTGCTGTCTATGTTAACTCATCAACATATGTGAATGATGTAACATGAGGGTGCAAGGAAAAAAAGGCCAAACTGCGGTAGATTTGAAGCAAGGGTTAAAGAGTGTGCAGAACTTGTGCGCAAGTGTATATGTGTGTGTGTGTGTGTGTGTGTGTGTGTGTGGACTCTTGGGCACCCCTGTCATAAACAACCTGTGGCAACTGTACTCTTTCATGTTGGGTGTAACGGAAATCGAGGAGCACGACTTTGCATTAACCAGGGGCATTTTGTGACACTTTCTTCACAAATTCAGACTGGTAAAGAGGTAAAGATGAGTTTTTAGAGATGAGAATGAGATGAGAAGAGTGATCTCACTTTGTAAAATATTCACTCCATTCTTTAAACTTTAGTTTTCTGTTTTCTCCTTATTGGTTTCTCTAGAAAGGAAAGTAGACAGTAGTCCTGGCAAATCAATACTCTATCATTCAGACTCTAAGCAGAAAACTGAACTACGAGTAAAGGTTTCTTCCCACT
>PYXC01000317.1:0-170000 GCA_015244755.2 Tenualosa ilisha | reverse complement strand
TGCCATACAAGACAAATATTTATTGACGCTTAACAATCAGGTGCAAAATAAAAGCTGTCTGAGATTCAGATTAATTGCAGAAAATCAATTCAAATTCAAATAAAATATTCTATATTAATGAAAATCTCTCTCTCTCACACACACACACACACACACACACACACACACACTCATACACACATATATATGTGTGTGTGTGTGAGAGAGAGAGATTTTCACTAATATAGAATGATAAGATATGAAGATATGAGCATATGAGATATATATATATATATATATATATATATATATATATATATAAGATATGAACATCATATGCAGAGAAGCATATTTGCATACCTTTATTGATGAATGGGATATCATGCCTGATGAGACCATCCCGATCAATGGCATGAGCTATGAATAGTAATATAACATAAAATAAAAACACAACCCCTCCAGATTCACAAAATATGAGATATTCATAACATTTAATGTTCTGTATCACTAAATCTATGTAACTGCATTAAAGATTCATGCAGCTGCCTTGCATCTACCAATTCATTTAGCATCAGTGATTGGGCACTTATGGTAAGAACTTCTCATATCTTACATTTCTCTCTGGCGAGTCTCCTTACCTAAGATGGAAAGAAACATTTGACTATAACAACTTAAAACAGAAAAATCTAGAAATCTATATTCTGAAAAGTTTACATACATAACAGCACAACTAGGACATGAAAGATGTGTCAGCAGGCAAATAATTTTTTGTGATACAGTTGGTTGCCTTTCTATGAAATCTTTCTGGTATGGTCCATAGATCTATGCAGTGCATGCCCTAGGCAACTAGATGAAACATGCGTTTTAATTGTCCTTCACAGGACCATTTAAGAAAAAAATATTTACTGGAAGTCTTTAATGCATACTTTAAAAAATTTAAAATTGTTGCATACTCTATTTTAAAGCATTCCTGACACAAGACACTTAAATAAGGGTGCAGATATGAGAAGAAAAGTGAGGATAGAGACATTTAGACAGGCAGAGAGAGAAAGACGGTTAGAGACAATACTGAAAAACAAAACGCCACCAGGGGAAAGCCACCAACTAGCACACCTAGAGATAGACAAAGAGAAAAGTAATGGTAGCCCTACTGTGAAGGGGGAGGAGAGGCCAAGCAGCATCAGACTGCAGATGAAGACCAAGAGCCTCATGGTGTAGGAGCAGACAGATCACCAGGCAGTGGATGCTGATCTCCCTGCCACTCTCAATTTATCCAATACTTTATCAGAACTACTAGAACTTTGTTCCATTGAACTAAGGCCAAACTAATAATTTAAGAGATCAGTTGAGGTCACATAAAAGTGTTATGTGTGCTGATGTGAGAATGTTCGATACATATAGCCTACACACTATCTGGTTGTAGATAAGAATACTGATACAGCAAGAGGGGGCCCTTATGAACTAAACTGGAGGATCAGAAGGCTGTAGACCATTAAAATGTACTATGGCAAGTCAACATCTGTGCCTTTAGTTTGTGAACTGGAGATATTTTGCCTGGTGTGTGAACTCCACATCAAGAATGTATCAAAATTCTTTATTTTTTTCTCTATTCTCTATAGACTGAAAATACTAACCACTAATACTACAGAAACCACTTAGACACAATATAGTGATATACTGTATGCATGTTGTGAACTTTCCAATAAACACAAACAACAAGTCCCAACCAAGTTTTTTTTTATCTTTAATTAATATTTAATTTAACAAACATTTATGGAGATAACATTAATAGCCTTCATAATAACAACATTTGCTGTGATGGCCAAAGTGAGAAGAAGAACTTCATGCTTTGTAAAACTTCATACAAGTAACTTCATCGTAATACACCAGCTAAGTAGCTTAGTTCCTCAGCACTGCATCCTGTTTTGACATAAAGCAAATATAATCAACCATTACAGAGGCCATTTTTACAACAACAGCATGTAGATTAAGTGTATTGTGGTGACTTTTAAACATAACCAACACTCACCTAAACTATTATGCAGCAGGTACAACAGGCACTTCTGTCTTAATCAAAGGTGTAAGATCTAGAAATACAAATAAAAATTGCCAAAATTTCAAAGACCCTTCTTGCTAACACTGTCAAAGAAATTCTTAGTGGCATACTAACACGTAACAGGTCTTCATACACTTCTTCATATATCTTAAGAGAAGTGTCATATATGCAACAAGATTTCAGACTGAAACTTTTTACAGTGGGGGTATTTTAGATTCAGTTAGATTCATAGTTAGTGTCATAGTTATGTTTGCAATGGGGATATTTTAGATTCATAGGTAGGGTCATAATTAGGGACATAGTTATGTATCAACTCACCTTCAAAGTCCACAAAGATGATGAGGTCATCA
Organism: Tenualosa ilisha; assembly: GCA_015244755.2. Classification (NCBI taxonomy): domain Eukaryota; kingdom Metazoa; phylum Chordata; class Actinopteri; order Clupeiformes; family Clupeidae; genus Tenualosa; species Tenualosa ilisha. The sequence continues at coordinate 167,615 of PYXC01000317.1, read as the reverse complement.
TTTTTCAGGTAATTCCTTCGGTTCAGGTCAAAGTGTTTTACCATGTTCCGCCAACCCCTTGATTCACTGCGATACCACCCGTTTGTGGCGTCCCACGTCCCCACCTTCGATGGGTTATCCCACCAAACTTTGCCATCAGATGCTGATAAACAGATTAAGCATTACAAGCATTATAAGACCATGGAGTGCAATGACCCTTTGTTATTACATGGCCTGCCATGAAAACAGCTGACATGCTCCACACCATGAAATGTAATTCTTAACAGCAGTGTTGGCATGGTCCACAGACCCGTTGGGGACAAGACCTATGTAAAATAGCTAGGAATTACTACTCAAAGCACTGTTTACCCCACTATCATTATTTGATTTGATGGGAAAAAACAGCATACTCGTGATCAAGTCGGTGGTAAGACTGCGTGCAGTAGACATGCGGAGCTTCACGTCAGGGTCCTGGTCCATTATCACCAGTTTGGCCTGACGATTGACAGCAGGCCACTGCATCACCACGTCATTCTCTCCGCTGAGCAGGTGGAAGTAGAGGCCGGTGTAGCTGCCCGTGTAGTCTGTGTAGCCTGACAATGGCTTGATGCGGACGCCGTACGCATAGCCCTCAGGACTGTAGAAGCGTGGGCTGTCCAAGGTTGTGGTGTTGTCGGCCTTCGCCATGATCTGAGAAAAGTTCTGGATGCGCCACACTCCGGCGGGGCATGGCGTCTCAGTCAGGGTGATATCATCGATGAAGATGCCACCACCGTTCGCTGGATCGCCACGCACAGCCTGGAATGTGTAGCGGAACTTGACGCCAACTTCCAGTGGCACATGCTCAATTTTCCAGGTGTGGTCGCTATCAGCTACATGAAACACACAAATACACACAGACAACACCGTCAAAACTCAAAACAGAAATACACACAGACACAACTGTCAAAACTCAAACAAATGTAGGTAACTGTAAAACTATCCCTGCCTACTTTGATTTCCTCAGCTTAGAAGGTCATGAGTTCTGTTCCGTTTTTCATAATGATCACAAAAACTATTTGGATGAAATCATAATCTGCTTTGTGATTATGTATTGTTTGTACAGGCAGCACACAGTACTGTGCAGGCAGTAAAGGTGTTTCAAGTAACACAAACTCTTTGCCATATGTACTCTAAATAGAAATGCATTTTTTTACCATAAAAATATAGTCCTAAACATTTGATCAACCTAATGAACATAGAAATTGCAAATTACTATTTGATGTCATCTGTATGAACGACATATAAGTAAGTGACTGTATGAAAACTAAGTAATACTTACCAAAAACAGTACGCACTTTCTTCAACTTGCGCACATTCCCAGTACCGTCGTCCATCTTCAGCCAGATTGTCAGCCTGTCCTTCACACTGCCAGTCATCTTGTAGAAGAATTGCAGGCACTGCTGCTTTCTCTTGGGGTAGAGCAAACGGGACTGCAGTAGGGCTGAATCCTCTGCCTTCCCCGTGGTGGTGTCAACATGCATGTAATACCCAGCATCTGAAACCCACAGTCAGTACCTTTCTTCAAACCCACAATAAAATTAAAAATCTGTGACTGCAACTGTCTGTAATGGCTTTGTGCACAGCAGACATAAAGTCCCAGAAGGACTTCAGGAAGGGTACTCTTTTCAGATGAATGTCTATTTTTGTGAGGTACGGTAGGATAGATTGATATTAGACAAATGTATTAGCTGTACTGTATAGAGTAGTTACACTAGTTTAGCATCCAGAATAAGCTTATCTAATAAGCTCTCCATGTTCCTCGCCAGTCTAGGGTTCATTTCGTAGTTAGTGCGTAGCTATTAGTCTCATTACAATTGTTTACCAATGTAAGAGCTAATTACTGGAAACTTTCGACCATCCTGAATGAAAAGCCTTCTGGGACTTTAGGTCTGCCGTACAATTATCTTAAAATGTATTCAATTATTTACTTCTAACAAATTCAGCCAAATGTCTATAGCACAAATGCTCAGGTTTGATTAAATAGTTTTCATATTTCCTCTAGTGTGAAAGATTTGAACTTTGACCTCTGCATTTTCCAGTCACGGTATGGTCCTCAAAGCCTGGCTTGCTCAGGGTGTGGATCCAGTCTGCTTCATCAGTGGTGCTCTGGATCATTCCACAGATGTTGGTGTACTCAAAGGAGCACTGGTCCAGCAGAGTCAGGGAGGAGGCTACACCAGAACACAATCAGTCAGTGTCTCAGCATGTAACAGAATGTAATAAAAGTACTCTCGGGAAGACTCCATGAAGACTGAAGTATTGCTTACCGCACTTATACATCCTGTTCACCCGTACCATGTCCAGTTTACTGAAGTCCAGGTACTGGCCAATCACGTTGTAGAAGTCAGGAATCTTGGTGGTGATGGTGGGGATGTTGGGGTCCTTGTTAAAGGAGAAAGGCCTGTAGTGCATGACTGACTCATAGTCATAGGGTGTGTTCTGATCAGTGATGAAGCTGTCATCATACTTATTGAAGTTATGCTGTAACCCTGTAATTGATAACAAAAACAGATTTTCTGGTATTGTAATGTACAGCAAGGAGCTCCTAATACATCATTATTATGATTACCATAATCTGTGCATAAATGCTTTTCTGAAACAAAACAAACCATCAACGACTTGGTCGAGATGGATGTTGACGTAGTCATCTCTGTCCTGACGGGACTGCTCATGGTAGAAGCCAAGAGCATGTAGCAATTCGTGTTCAATCACAGCCTTATGGTCACAACCAGGGCCCAGAGAGAGCAGCTGACCATCCTGCTGGTCCCCTACCATTGACCAGCAACTGTGAAGATAATGGCAAAGTGTTAATAGCAGATGCTGTTAATTTCACATAAGTGTGGAACATAGAATATAAAGAGATGGCAAGTGAACCTTTTGCAGATGCATTAAATTGCCTTGTAACTACTCAATACAGCAATTGTGATATGACGAGAATATTAGGCCTACATTCATTTGGCCAGAGGTTCCCAGTGTTTCAGCTTGCATTAAAAATTATTCCACCCATGCAAAACATATGGACTGTGCATAGTCCAGACTACAAGCTTCTCCAATACAGATTTTTAATGCTTTTAGCCTAGTCTTAATGCATGAACTGGCCATATGTTTTTAAAAATGGAAATGGTTTTTAAAAGTTAGTTTTTATTTACATTTTTAATTTGTTCATGCAAAAGACATGATGGCTGACAAATCTGTGTCACTGGCCATGTCACCTCCTTATATTCTGTACATAAGCAACCGCATATTACTGTAGTCAGCAAGACAACCTCCCTCAAAACTTGTGTGTTGTTGCACTGGATGATGAAACCGCACATTCGGCGTTTTATTGGCTTTTTATTGTGACCAGTCCAAGGGACATCAGTGCAATGATCATGCACTTTAATCAGCATGATTTGAAATTCTATACAGGCTGTGTTGGGTGAATTGATTATCTCAGTGAAGAAGTGCTAAAAAACATACTTTAATGAATATGTTCACATATATTCAATATTAAAAGGAAATAAACCCTTTTGTGTGTAAATATCACAGCTTTTACCTCAGTTTACTAAAAATGTGTGCAAAACCAAAGTGTTGCAGTTGTTTTCCTTACTGTATAAAAGAAATGACGTATGTTGCACAATTTTTTGCAAAGTAACTGTTACCCAGTTGAAGAATTAGGTTTGTGGCCTAATGCAGAACTCTACCAAAGAAGTGATACACAGATAATGTTATAGTTCTACTGCCACTAAATGTAAGCTTCAAATAACATTACAGAGGAAGTGCGGTGTGTGTGCAAAAGTGCACAATCAAGCCATACCCATCTCTTTTCACAAATCTAATGTAGCTTTTTTCTCCTTCATATGGCTTGAAGTCAACACAGGATTTAAGCCGATACATCTCAAAAGCCTGGAAGATGCAGCCTTTGGCATTTAAATCTGAAAGACAATCAACGAACAAGCATCAATCAACACTAATCATTATGATTAATGATTAGATCCCATATCTAAAGAGAATTTTCACTATGCTCTCCATTCATCTAAAAAATATTTTTTTCACATTTAAAACTTAGAAGTTATGCTGGAATTACTGATACATCACGCAACTGCTATGAGTGTAACACAACTCAATTCTTAATCTTACAACCATTACCAATTGACATTCAAAGTTGGTTATACATTTACCAAGATCATCAGATAAGATGTATGGGATTGGAAATGTCCATCGGTATGTTGTATTTATAAGAGCGTTGCGACCAAGCTGTAGATAATAATAAAAATAAATGCATTAATATTAGCACTGCAGGTGTCCAATGAAGTCACAAAAACACAGGAAAAATACAATGACAGAGAGGTGCAGTGTTTGAAACAGACTCACTGGTATGACCATATCTCCCTCCACCAGTGGTGTCTGAGCTCCTGAAATAGGCATAAGTCACAAACATTTTTTAATGTTCATTGTTCATTTATATTGGTCATGCAATGCTGGAATCAGACAAGTTTTCTTCTGTCTAAAAAAGCTTGAAAAGACCAAAACTCACCGCGGTTAAGGTAAGGGTTCTCATTTATCTCATTTTCTACCTCTGCAAGGGAAAGACTCAAAATTACACTCAGCCTAAGGCAAAATCACAACTAGACTTTAACAACTTGTCACATAACTTACCATGCACATCAGATGCTGCATGAACCTTCTCAGGACACACACAAGAATGTATGAATCAATATAAACATATACATCTGCATACATCCAAAAATAGCTGTTATGATGGTCTTTAATATAAATAACAAAAATCCATTAAGAAGACAACAAAGCTCAACTCACAGGCAAACAGGAAACTGCAAGCAGCCCCGTTATGAAGAGAAGCATCGTGGAGGACATACTGAGAAATGGCTTGAACAAAAGTTAATTTGGGTTTAAATGGTAAGCAAGTCACAGAGAACTTTAGCCTTTGACCAAGGTAAAGTCAGTCATGGGCTCACGTGTAAAAACACTAAGGCCTTGTGGTTTAGCTTTGCAGAGAGCATTTTTACAATCTAGTGTTTTACAATCTAAGGAGCCTCTCCCTCTCTATCTATCTCTCTCTCTTTTTTGGGGGGGGGGAGTAGGGGGGCAATTATCCCAGAGGAAATAAAATTATGTTAGAGCAGCTGTAGAGAAGCTATCTTCACAGGGAGTCAACGTCTCTCGACACAACACATCACTGAAATCCAGTCCTAGGGTACTTCTTGATCACCAGTGTTATGTTGAAAAACTTGCAAGAAGCAGTGAGACAAAGCCTTCTGTCACTAGAGGGCATAAGACGAATCTGGAAAAGGGTGGTATTCCAACAGACAAAGTTTGACAGTCAGGATGGACTACCCATATTTCTAGGAAGTGTATGACTCAATAAGCTTTGGTGATTATTGTTCACAGATCTGTTCAGCTAACATTTCTTAAAGTTTCTTTAAAGTTAACCTACTCAAGATTTCCTTAACGCCATCCTCTGAGCTGCTTGTTTTATCGTAAAAAAGTTTTTTTATTCAGGAGAAACATTAGTTGAGAAACTGATCCAGACAGTGAAGGTAAGTCATGGTACCATGTAAATGCACGTAATAGTTGTAGCCACTCCCGAAACGAACCAGTCGGCAGGGTCATGTTGTTGTGCACGGGGCTAAGCTAACACTAGCTGGAGGCTAGTCACTGTTGACTGCCATCCACGTTCAATGTTCACCTTCACCGGATTTGTACAATTGGTATTAGTCAGAAAAATTTATGACTTGTCCAAATCAACTAAAGGTAAGTTACGAGTGTGATACGACTTGCACTTTCACTTGAAACTCACCATATTCTAGCTAGCTGTCATAAACTGGCAATGGGAAAACGGCACCCCAAGTGAGTAACGTTACGCTAATCATGTAAGTGAACACTGAGCAAATCTCTGTAATGTGGACGTAACGTTAAAGACATGTCAAATCTCTCTCTGTAAATGGAAAGCCGGATTATCCTAGAGATGTTACTAATCGGCATCGGTAAACATTTCTGCACTTTACTTGGCCACACATTTCAAAGTATGGCTTGGCGTTAAAGTTATGGTTGAGTCTTTAATTGACTTTCGCTACTGTGAGGATATTTAAATCTTACATGAGTTGACATTACATTGTGTTTGTGACTTCAGTGAACTGTAGCTCATAATAGTTTGTAAATACATCCTACGAGTACAGCATTATCACGTTGGCCCGGTTGAGTCTAATTTGTTTACTATGCTTTTGGTCCCCTTGCTCTATTGTCACCCATAATAATACTGTTAGCATCCGCGGTTGCATCAGGCATCAGCCACAAGTGCAGTGCTGCTGTGCCACTGAATGAGCCGTAACGTTAAGTTATGTTTAACTGTGTAGAGTACAACGGCCGGGATCTGGTCATATGACAAGTAACGTTAGTGGGGCAGGTTCAGAAGTCGCCTGCTTCTGTTCTGCTTTTTCGAGGTTTTAGCGACCTCCCTGCTAACCAGATTGTCTCGTGTAGCGGGACTTCAGTCAGCTGATTATTATGTACAGTCAGCCTGTATGTGTGTTTTCTCATCAGGCGTGAGGCACAAGTGGAGCTGGCCAGCGCTAGCCATGGGGAACACCGGCAGCATGCGCATCCCCCCGGGGAAAGGCCCCCACCAGGTGGGCTGCACAGATCTCATGGTGGGCCATACAATAGAGGTAAGATAAAGAGAGGGTATGTGTGTGTGTGTGTGTGTGTGTCAGAGACAGCTAGCCTAACCATAGTAGTAGTGGTTGAAAGATGAAATGAGCCTCTCCATAGAAGAAATTGCATTGCTGTTTTGAAGTACAATTTTATAATTCGTCTCGGTGCTTGTGTGGCCACATCATCTATCTTGTGAGTAGTATAACCTACTAAATATTCCTTTATTAATTTGTACTGTATGAAGAGTGAATTAGCTCCGTGACCGCAAAAGACTTAACCAGGAAAAGCAGAAAATGTGAATAGTGTGCATGAGTCATAGCTGACATTACTTGTATCTAAATATCAGTGCAATAGGCCGAGATCATTTCCTGGTCATGACTCAAGATACAAAACAAAAGATACCATCTCTAAACACAACCGCCCTAACTTATCAATTGCATCATGGTTTAACAATGTTAAGGTGGTGTCCTAATACTACAGTTATTGCAAACAGTGGCACGCATAGACCAGTTCTAAGTTGACGTAATACACTCAGTTTACTTAAGCGAAATACATGTTCAGCCTTGTTTGATTCATGTAACCAACAAGCTGCAGAGGTCTAGGTCATAGTTTGACTTTCGTAAGTCACTGCTCAATATTCTTATACATCCATATGTGAAACATCTCTGAGAAATATTTAGTATGCATTTTAACAGATGCAAAAAAGTTATTTCAATGTTCTGTTTGCCGGTGTATCTAAGGGTACTTTCCTCAGGCTGTACTATCCTTGCACACATACTGAGGGTTTGGAAAGGCCAGACTGGATCCCCAGTAAGGAGTATTTTAATGGCCTAGCTGATTTTATGAAGATCAATCGCACATTCAGTGAAAGAATCTTTAACTACCTCTTTGGTAAGTAGGTTAAAATTGTGGGAAGTTTTTACAGTCTGTTACCTCCAGTGATATTCCTTTGGTAATATGATATGGTAAAGATGAGATATGATCATGATAATCATGGAGTCACTTTGAAACAAATGAATGGAACCACAAGCCTTCTCAGTGATGATTTTTTCCCCGTAACTGATTGTTCTCTGTGGTTTATCAGGGGCATGTAAAATCCCAGCTGTTTGGAATGCTTCTTTCAAACCCAGTGGGAAGTATCCAGTGGTTGTCTTCTCACATGGACTGGGTGCCTTTAGGTAACCTTTTTCATGAACCTTAAATCTCAACTACCAAATACAGTATCTTGATTAAATTGCAAGGTTACACATCTAAAAGTTAACATTTTGTAGTGTAAGTATTGTATGTATTGCGGGGAACAGACCTCCTGATGTGAGTAGAACAAGACTGAACAGGCTAAACCTATATTTGTAGTCTGGTAAGATGTTGAAGTGAGTTATGAGCGCAAACCTGAATTTATGACTTTGTGCACACCTTAATATTTTTCTTCTATATTCTAAAAATATTTCCGTCCACATTCATACTCAAAATTAGCCAGGGAAGGCCATCAAAAACATGTAAAACATCATATCACAATGCCAAAACTCTGTTTTCCCCAATCACACGCCAACAATGAAATCAGAATTTTCCTGAATCAACTTTGGTAGGAATTTTCAAAATCAATCACAAAACAATTGTGAGTTTGTGTGTGGGAGAACAGCCAAGACGTGCAAAGAGAAATGCGTTTTTTAAAAAACACTTGGCTCTGTATGTACAGCTGGACTGGCAAAGATAATACAAAATTGTTTGATTCAATCTGAATTGTTAATAATTGAAAGAATGTCTGGGTTTTAAATGTCACCCAAACATACACATGACTCCTGTTGCTGTTCATTACCTTAAAAAATCTGTGATTATGATAGATGTTCCGTCATTTCAAAATCTGTGTTAATAATTGGGAAGTCTGTGGACACTAAACACCAATGTTTTTGAGTATACGACTGGCCAAAAATATTTTGCATTTTAAAGATTGTCTGTTTTCCATAGGACTTTGTACTCAGCCATATGTTGCGAGCTGGCCTCCCAAGGGTTCATTGTGGCTGCCGTGGAACACAGGTAACATTTCAGTCATCTTCCAAGGGCAAAGAATCGACAACAAAATCATTTCAGTCCATCCTCAATTGGTGAAAAACATTCAGCCATGAATACCTGGCTCTGCACACAAGAGAACACCCACCCTATCCTCTAAGCTCCATGTGGTGTTTATGTTTCTGTACATTTGAAGAGGCAGCACACAATGAGACAAACTAAGTCATCACATTCTCATTCTGGGAGGGGTGACGGGGTGACTGAGCCTCTCTGGAAAACATAAAGGTCAGGGTGAGAATGTGGTCGCTCTATGTCTGCCTGTTGCCGGGCTGCTGCTGTGAAGGGCCCAATGCCTGAGTGAGAGTACATGAAATAAAAAGGTCATTGTGTTTCATGCAGGAAAGTACTATACTAGGTGCACCATGCATTTGTACAAAGTATGCAATCATTTTATCATTTGGGTTATGTTGGATTGGGTTGAGCTGGTGTTTTGACATTTAAAGAGCTTTTTCAAGAACAGCAAGGGGATATGACTGTAGTATCTCAATGACTAATGTAATTTATTAGTGAGACACATTAACAATGTGTTAATTTATTTATATTTACAAAAGGGACGAATCTGCATCAGCAACATTTTATTTCACGGAGAAGAGTGAAGGAGAACAGCAAAAGGAGCAGCCTTCGTGTAAACCACCCAGCGTTAACCCTCCTCATCTCGACCTGCAGTGGATGTACTACAGACCCTTGAAACCTGGGGAGAGCGAATTCCCCCTCAGAAACAAACAGGTGCCGTTCACGACTCTCCCATGTATCGCCAGAGACAGAATAGCAAGCAGTAATGAGAAACACATTTGCACAATCATTGCTCTGATGGGCAATTTTATAGCAGTATTATTTTTTTAAGTGGGCAATTCCACGCAAACATCACATCCATTACGCCAACAAAATGCCATGATATGTGTATGATTATGTGAAAAGTTTCATAAAGTTTGTTCTACAACCAAGAAGAGTGAATGCAAATGCTACCATGGCATTGTGTTGGCGTTATGAACATGACCGTTTTCCATGGAATTGCCCAAGTATAGTATATATACACACATTTCATCCCATGATGGAAATATGGTCTAGGCATTTATCTCAATTGTGAATTAGTGAAACGCACACAGCACACAGTGAGTTGAAGCACACGCTAACCCAGCACAGTGGTCAGCCGGGGAGCAGTGAGTGTGCCTTGGTCAAAGGCAATTCAGCTGTGGTCTACTGGTTGGGGATTGAAGCAACAACCCTGCATTTTCAAGTCTGAATCCCTAAACAGTAGGCCACAGCTGCCCCCAGTAGGCTATGGCTTGCTGCTACAAACCATGTCAAATGTGTGCTTGTTTCCGTGAACTATGCCAGCTGTGAAATGGTGAAAGAGTAATTGAGGTTCAGATAAGGGGAAATGTTACATGTTCACTCTGATGATCTTTGAGGATATTTGCTTTTCTATAAAATGGGCTTATCAAATTAAAATACCAAAAGTTAAACAGCCATTAATGGTCATTTCTAAGATGTGTTTTGAAATATTTTAGGTCAAACAGAGAGCAGATGAGTGTATACGGGCTTTGGACCTGCTCATTGAAATAAACTCTGGAAACCCTGTGGAAAATGTGTTGCGTACCCAGTTTGATTTTACACCACTGGAGGTAATGGTCACCAAACAATGCCCTGTATGCTTATTATGTAATTACAACTACTCGTATTTGTCTTCTGTTTCATTTGTCCTTCACCCATTTCTCTACAGAACTCTATGGACCTGTGTAAAATAGCCATCATGGGACATTCATTTGGTGGAGCCACGGTCATTGAAGGCCTGTGTAAAGATGTCAGATTTAAGTAAGTCAAATTAATTCAATCAGCTTTTGGGATGTGATTTTTTTTTTTTTTATGCCAAACAGTGTAACCGTAGTACTTTGTGACAGACCAAAAAGGTACACCAAATAAACAAACAAGAAATGTTGTCTGACTTCTTTAAGGTGTGGAGTTGCACTGGACACCTGGATGTTCCCAATAGATGAGGAAATATTCCCACGTGTCAAGCAGCCCATTTTCTTCATAAACTCTGAGAAGTTCCAGTGGGCTGGCAATATTGCACGCATCAAGAAGCTGGACTCTGCATTCATTCCCCGCAAAATGATCACCATTAGGTTTGCAAAGTAGATTTTTTTTTTTTGGTTGTGCTTAATGAAATTTGGTTCACCAAAAGAGGGCACAGATCAGTAAATGGGTTAATTAAATAAACTGACAAAAATCGTCTCTTCCAAAACAAAGATAAAAAAATTAAATTTCATAGAGGTACATTATCTTGGGGGGAAAATAATTAGTTCTAGAATTGCTGTGTTAATTTGATCAATGCATTGGGATGCTTAGAGGGTATGCTTTATCAGGAGAGAACACTTACGTATACATTGTCTAGCACAGCAGGTTGCATGACTGGATGTTGTTCTCCAACAGGGGTACTGTGCACCAAAGTTTTCCAGACTTCACCTTCCTGACGGGAAATTGGCTGGGCAAGCTGATGAAGTTAAAAGGGGACATTGACCCAAATATTGCCATGGATCTGATCAACAAAGCCTCTCTGGCATTCTTGCAGAGACATCTGTGTGAGTTGATTCATTTTCACATTATTCAGATAATGTTGTACATTACTAACAAATACAAATGATTGCCACCTATCCAAGATAATTGAAGATCCAAAGCTGTTGTAAGTTTTTCCCCAAATAAACAGCCAATGTTACACGATTGCCTGAGAAAATTGCTTGCCTTGTGTTGAGAGAAGCAATATTTATAGATTTGAAATTCATTGTTTGCAAAACACAAAGGTACAAAATGAACGATGACCGATTTTATCATATTAAACCAATTTGTGACCAATGTTTGTTTGTATTGCAGCTCTTGAAAAAGACTTCAATCAATGGGACCCCCTGATTGATGGAAAGGACGACAACTTGATTCAAGGCACCAATGTTACTGTACTACAGTCATCTATATAAAAAGTCTCTTCCAGATAGATGCAAAGGTACCAAAGGTTGCACCAAAGTCCCGCTCTGAACAGAACTCGAAATGGGGAGCAAAAGGCCAGCAACATCAACTCTTACTCCCTTTAGTAGAACTGTACGGGCCAGCCCAAAAATGTGGGACTCAAAGGTCAGGACAAAGTGGGATGCTACCCACCCAGGTTAATACATGTATATCAGTATCATCATTTCTGTTTCTAAAATTTTTAACCATATTCAGTTTTTCCCTAAAAAAGAAAGGTATTTGATGTATACTTAAGTTTATATGTACAAAAGGCTGTGAGCCAATGCTGTGAGGACTTATTATTCTGACTGGAGATGTGCAGGTTTAGCACTTTGTCAGACTATTCTGACCATGAGCAACTCCTTTCTAATCAATTATTAATGATTAAAAGTAGTTTATGGAATGTAGATGAAATGTTATGTGGGTTGAAGTGGGTTAAGGTTTTGTTAAAACAGTTGATAGGCCTCATGTAAAATAGACTTTCACAAATCATGGCGGCACTGTTGTGTATTTTACAGAGAGGCGGGGTTAAAGGATGCATTCATTTTACAACTTCCAAGGCAATCATTATTTACAAAGTATATTCACTATCCTACACTAATGTGCCTCACTCTGGTTCTTCACATACCTTATTTCCACTGTAATCAAACACTATGCCAAATCTTGTTTCAACAGTATTGTAAATTCAGTAATCAGACCCTGGTGTACTTATACAAACATCTCCAGCACTTCTCTTTCAGCTAAATGAATTCCATGTAGACCTCAGATGCCATCCATATTTTTTCCTAGATGACGGTATAACATTCACTTGTACTCCCTTTAAGTGAAACTCATTCATTATGTGTTTTCATTGTACTTTGAAATTGTTCATTAAACAGCAAAAAGATTATATCTGGACTTTTTAATTTGTGCATTGCCATTAATTTTGAATGAATGCATTTGTAGATTTGCATTTGTAAAATGAAGTCATTTTTTGCACCATAAAGTTATTGTTATGTGGCTTCATGTGACACATTCTAGCCTAATGCCTTGAAAGTATGAAACAAAAATGCAGTTGCTTTATAAATGTGTTTATTTATTTAGCCTCAAAAAGTATTCTTTTTTTAATTTATTAACCATTTCTGAATTTACTTTGCCAAGAACAAGGCATTGTGGGAAACCTAGGACATGAGCTTTGGTTCAAAATTGCCATCAAAGACGATAAAGAACAATGAACCTTTGTACAGGATTGATTGCAGTGTATCAGTGTCAACAAATTTCAGCAAGATTTAAGCAATATTGTCCATGGAAAACATCCCACCAAAACCACAATGAGCAGTATTTACTTCACACATGCTACTCATTTGCTGAGATATGGAAAGAAAAAAAAACACAAAACCACTAACAAAAAAAAAAAACTATCTATGGAACTAGTAGATTTTTTCCACATTCAATTCCAATTAATCAATTTTTTGGAGGACTGAAAGAAACATCAACTTCTCTGTATTGGCAATGCAGTCACGTCCTGTTAGACATCTCTCTGATACACTTATGGCAAAGGAGCCTTCAGCTCACCGACAAATATGACGCTATCGTCATCACTGTCCTCACCAGACATCGAATCTGCTCGCAGGCTGAGGTGTGTTACTGCACTTAAGACGACTTCTGCCAAAAGACAAGTTACAAACTTATTATGATACTTATTTCAACGATGACAAATGACAATGACAAAACCAAAAACCTGTAACTCATCACTGCTTTATATTGGATTGATGGGGTCCTATTTAATCCAATTGTACAATCAGACCCACCATCACTACAGTATAGGATATCTTAGCAAGCTGAGTAAAATGTGCCATCAAGACTAGTACAGACATCAAAAAAATACTTTTAAACAGTTTCTCTTTCACAACCCTGATTTGTTTTTGTTACTTTCTAATATGTATGTTTAGTCAAAGGAAGTCCCCTAGTGTTTTTGAGTATTTGACATAACATAAATCAATTTCAAGGTGTACTTAATGCAGTGACGGGCAATACCTAAAGTCTGGACTTCTTCAGACCTCCCTCTCTCTGCTTCTTCACTGATGTCTTTCAACTGTAAGGACACCTGCTTGTATGGTTATCCAAGCATTATGATGTACCAAAGCATTAAAGGAATACGCCACCCCCAGGTGAAATTGAGTCTATCCCCGCAGTCCCTAGAAGTGGATAAGTGAGCAAAACCGTTTTCCAGCTGACCCAGCCAATGGCATAGCATATAGCATAGTCGCTGTAATCTTGTGTTCCCAACTAGCATAATGTGGCAAAAATGAATCAATTCCCACGATTTTTTTTTGTAATTAACTCTTGTGACCTGTGCATTCAGATCAAGTAAAAATGACAATGAAAATTAACACGAAGGGATTGATGAAGCGGCATTTAGATGGGGGACTATATTCTGTGGAAGCACAGGCGAAGCAGAGACAAAGCACTGCTGAATGGCGCAAAGACACCACACAGCACCTGGAAATCCCCATCCTTTGACTTCCGTCAACACACAAGCATGGAGTTGTTACTGGTAGGCAGTGAGATTGTTACAGTGTCATATAATCTTCAATATTCGTCACCATTTTTACTCAGAATATGAGAAAACAAACTTCAAAACACTAACAATCTCACTGCCTACCAGTAACAACTCCATGATTGTGTGTTGACGGATTGCCAGATTCAGACAATGGCTGGGTCGGCTGGAAAATGGTTCTGCTCACTTATCCAACTCTAGAGACTGCAGGGATAGACTCAATTTCACCTAGGGGTGGCATATTCCTTTAACATTTCCCTTTACCAACCCGTACATAACCCCTGCATTAAAAACAACCATTATGCCGTTACCACTCCACAAGCATGACTGTTTGCCATTGTCATCACAGACATGTGATTTTGGTATAGAAAAACTTTGATGATGTAGAAGCCCTGTGCTACCAGCTAGCAAACACCTTTGGGAGGAATTGGAACAGATAGGCCCTCTTGCCTACATCAGTACTTGATCTCACAATTGCACCTCTTGCCGGTGGCCGTGTTAAGGAACCAGGCTAGCCTGGAAACTGTGGGTTTGAATCCCATCTGCCACCATTGTGCCCTTGAGCAAGTCCCTTAACCCGATGTTGCCATGAACTAACTGAAGGTTGGCAAATGTCAAGTCACTTTGGATGAAAGTGTCTGCTAAATGAATAAATGTGAATGTAATGACTGAATGGGCAAAACTTTCCACAGATACAGCAATATATTGTGGAAATTTTTCCCTTAAGTAGTGGAAGTTGTTACAGCTGTAATGAGGGACCAACTCTACATTACCCAGGGGCGCCGCCAGTGGGGAAAAGTTGGAATGATTCTAAGGGCCTGGCACTGACTGGGGGACCCAGAGAACATTTCAATATTATAATCAATGCTTGGGCAGCCCAAAATTATTTTCTGTCATAGGGCCTAAAATTTCTAGATTGGGATGTCACAGAAGTTCCTCTGTGTGAACGTAGTGACACGTGTCCTAATACTTTGGGGGGTCTATGGGCAAGTGTATGTCCTAAGTAGTATAATGACAACATGTCATGGGCACATAACACATAAAAAAGATGAAATGTATCTACACATTATATTTTCTTATATTATTTAAAAAAAAATCTGGACGTGCAAGTGTGTATAACCTTGCGGTTAAAAGAAAGTTACCGTATCATCTGAAGCAGTGTCTGAGTCTTCAGTGTCAGAGGTCAGGTCAATTAGATCCACTTCCACAGGAGTATCTGTTCAGTATACAAAGAGAACATCACATAATCTCATTTATATATTAAAAAAAATCCCCACAACTTTAAAAGCTGATCTTTCTTTGAATATTACCTATGACTCCATGTCTTATAAATATATATTGCAGACAAAAATAAACCTCCTGCTTTGGAGAGAGAACGATTACCTGTAGGCTGTGAGGCAGACGTACCCACAACAAATAGCCCACTTCTTCAGCAGCAATAACTAGGCTACATAAGGAAAAGCACCTAAACTTCAGGCTGGCTTACCATCTGATTTCTCTGTAGGATTTGCATCTCCTGTCTGATCATCATGGTAACCATCATTTTGAACTTTTGTCTGTCAGGGAAAAAAACAACCAACAACAAAAGCAACAACAACAAAAATTACATTTTCAACTTTGCTGACATAATGTAAGATTTTCACAGACAGCCCAATGTTGTAACAATTACAACCAATACATTGTTTTTCTAGGACCACCAGTCACACTGAATCTTCCAGCATACCTTCTCTGGAGAAAAGTCTAAAAGTTCCAATAATGCCATGGCATTCCTTTGAAGTTCTGGATCCTGCTCTGTAACCATATGACACCATGTGAGATGGATTGCTAAACACAGGAAGCCACTGTTTCACAAACAACTGTAACAATCAATAGTAATTCTGTGGCGATTACCGACCAGTGCTTCCTGTCTCTCTGCCTGGAGAACTCTCTGGCTGGATTTCCTGCAATGGGACCTGTGGGTATATTGACAGTACTGAAATAAAATTAATAAAATGTCTTTGAATGATTTTCTTTTACATAAGTAGTTTATGGTCTTAATCTCTACAATCAGACTGAATGGAGGTAAGTTGGATAGAGGAATCCAAACAAATCCAACAATCTCAAATATTTCATCTTGACCATTTCACTATGTATACATGGATGATAACTGTTTTCATCAACATGATCTTTTTCATGAACATGTTGTGAAACGATCTATTATCAAATAACAACGGACTGATTATTCTGCCCACTCTCCTTTTTCAACATCTTTTCCAACAATGTTTATTTTTCACAGATAGGAGTATAACTAATTTACTGATAAGTAGCAGTAAGCTGTACTGTACTGTACTAAGAGGAAAGCAGGCTATGCAGGAAATATTAATTTATCCATAATACTAGGGCCAGCATTAATGAGGTCCAACTCAAATAAGTTTGGCTGTAATTTGTTATAACTTGCACTGCATTTTAGTGTCTCAATATTGTCAAATATTCTTAGAAGTGGTGTTAGAACAATGCGTGGGTTGCTCAACACATACTGTTTCCTGTGAGGTAGATCCATGAAGATTGGCACACAAAACATTTTCTTGATGTCGTTTCCAGTTCTGCTCTGCTGACAAGTAGAAAACAAGTAGGCTTCATCATACAATCCATAACTACACATTATTCTGAGCTGAGACTGCAGAATTAAGGAGCTGTGTGAGGTTAAGGTTAAAACATTTAACAACAGTATCAATAATGTCAAAAACACCCTAGCACCATATTGTGTTGACGGTGACAAAACAAAAAGAAAATGACAGCTTTAACATTGCATACTCAAGCTGTGTTACGCAAGTTACGCAAGCGTGTCACTTTTTGCCACTGTGACTGATATTGTATTTTTGGGACATAAGCGTTTGTCATACTGTCAGTACTGACCAAGATCTCAATACTTTGGCAAATATGTATCTATTCAGCTAGATGAATGAAAATCTCAATATCAGCACCACAGTCCTCAGGATACAAAGTACATGTTAGGTGATAAAATGCTATAGCCATTGGGCTTTTTTTGTGATGCAAGTTTGACCACAGTAATTACCTCCGTCAATGACATGAGCGGTTTGCCTGTTTCTAGGTTTATGAAAAAACAGCCTGATTAACAAGCCATTTAGTTTTACCCTACTTTTGTAAACTTGTGGCAACTATGTAGGGCATGTTTTGTTATACTATATTGTTTATACAAATAATTTCTCCTTTTTCATGGTTCAACACACAGATGTAGCTTGCGAGACTGAAACTGTTACTGTGCCACACCAAGAAACAAAATCACAGCTGATCAGCTCAGGAATTCAACAACCCACCAGAAGTCTCAAGTTCTTCCAGTGGGGCTTCTACAACTGCTAGAGGAGCTACTTCACCTGGAGTTTCCACAGGAGACAGGCACTCCTCACTCTGCAGCAAGTTGGCAAAAAAAAAAATCATGTTGGCAAAATAGTTTTGGGGACTTTATATCTAGTCGGGCTAGCATTGCCTTATACTTCCATTCAATATTGCATTTCACTAACAGCACTGCATCAGGGATCTCTCCAAAGGCTTAGGTTTCCTTTGGCAAGTTTGGGGTGACCAATCAGTGATCAAAGGAAAGGCTATATCCTCAGTGAATGCAACGTCATGTCTGGTAGCAAACCACAAGCTTTAGTGAATGCCCAACAGTTTTGAAGTTCACAGAAATGTCTGCTCATAAGGAATCAAACGTACACCAATTGAGGGATCCCAGACGCTTTGCACAAAGTGACACAACATGGAAGCATTCGGTATACCAGTCTACTCTATATCCACAACCTGAAGCTGTTTGAATTCACCTGTTCCTCAGCAGCAGGTGGGTCCACTGCATAGGTTGCAATACCGAGGTCCACATCTAGATCTATGAAACAATGAAAGTATTGATTCAATTTATTACAAAACTACAGGTCAATTTGAAAGTTACTTAAAGTTACATACACTGAACCACTGTCCAAATCTGACCAATGACTGCAGCAAGTGTCTACAGCAAAGATATCTGACCATAGACTGAATGTTTAAACATTACATAACATACATACAACACCAAGATGGTAGCGCGGACACATGCAGCGGCAGCTCTCTGTCCCAACGTTACAGTGTTTTTGTGTGTTTTGTCATGTAAACAACATGGTTTTTGTTCGTCTACGTCTTCGTCATGTGAGCCTCCTCAAGGACGTACATACAGCCAGGAGTTTCTGCTCAACATCAGCAGAAACAACACTAAAAAGAACTCATACGTTGAAGGGCTACAGGGGACACTGTAGCATACGCTTACCAACACCGACCCCGACTCCAAGATCTCACCTACAGTGGAGGCGTCACAAGCGGTGCGAGAGGAAACAGAAGAGGGGTAAGTGCGGAGACATCCGGAACAGGCTAGCTGCAAACCCACACAAGCCTGCTATCCCCACCATCGTACTGTCAAATGTGCGCTCGCTGGATAACAAGCTGGACCATGTACGTTTACTTCAGAATACTCTCAAGTCAGTGAGAGAGAGTTGTGACCTTGTGTTTGTGGAAACATGGCTTAATGATAATATCCCCGATGGCACCATACAACTCGACCAGCTAACACGCTATCGGGCAGACAGAACTCTCGTCAAAGGGGGTGAGACTCGCGGTGGGGGCCTGTGTTTATATCAACAATGCCTAATGTCTGGACGCTGTCGTGGTCTGTAGACACTGTTCACCACTGCTAGAGACTATGATCATCAAGTGCAGACCATTCTACCTGCCAAGGGAATTCACAGTTATACTACTTGTTGCTGTTTATATCCCTCCAAGCTCCAACAATAACAACAGGAGCGAGGCACTAAATCAGCACATCAGTGAGCAGCAAACTGCCCATCCAGATGCTGTTCTCGTTCTGGCGGGCGATTTCAACCATGCAGACCCAAAGTCTGTGCTTCCCAAATTACAGAAACACATCAACTTTCCCCCAAGGGAAAACAACATCTTGGACAATGTTTTTACTACCCAGAAGGGAGACTACAAAGCCCTCCCCCTCCCTCACTTTGGCGCCTCTAATCACATCACTGTTATGCTAATGCCAGCATACAGGCCACCTGTCAAAGTCATCAAACCAGTTCGGAAGCAGGTACGTGTATGGCCAGAAGGGTCCTCAGAGGCACTGCAAGATCGCTTCTCCACCACACTGGGAGATATTCAAACAGGCTGCCACCCACAACAACAACACAGATCTACAGGAATACACAGAGACTGTCACTGCCTACATCTCAAACTGCATTGACGACATCACAGACACCAGAACCATCACTGTTCGGGCCAACCAGAAGTCATGGCTCACAGGGGAGGTCTACAGGCTACTGAGTGTAAGGAATGCTGCCTTCAGAGCCGGAGACAAGGTGAGCCTAAGGACAGCAAGGGCAAACCTGTCACGGGGCATCAGAGAGGCCAAGAGGCAGTACTCCAGAAAGATTGCACAGCACTTTAACAACAGCAGAGACACGCAGAGTCTGTGGCAAGGCATACAGACCATGACGGACTACAAGCCAACGCCGCAGACCTCCGACAGCTCCACCTACCTGCCGGACGAACTGAAAGAGTTCTTTGCTCGCTTTGAGGCGCACAACAGTACCCCAGCACAGAAGACTTCACCTCCTCCTGGTGACCAGGTGCTGACACTATCCCCGGACAGCGTGAGAAGATCCCTCAGCAGGATTAATGCACGCAAAGCTCCGGGACCAGACAACATCCCTGGTCATATATTGAGAGACTGTGCTGCGGAACGCACAGATGTCTTCACAGACATTTTCAATACTTCTTTGAGCCAGGCTGTCGTCCCCACATGCCTCAAAACCTCCACCATCATCCCCCTGCCAAAGAAGTTGTCCCCATCCTGCCTCAACGACTACCGTCCAGTTGCGCTCACCCCAATACTCATGAAGTGCTTCGAACAGATAGTCATGCAACACATTAAGACATCTCTCCCCTCCACCCTGGACCCATTTCAATTTGCATACAGGTCTAACCGCTCAACCAATGATGCAATCTTAACAGCCCTCCACTCAGCCCTTACACACCTGGAAACCAGAGACTCATATGTTAGAATGCTGTTCATTGACTTCAGTTCAGCATTTAACACAATCGTCACCCAGCAACTCATACTCAAACTACACAGGCTGGGAATTAACACCTCGATGTGCAACTGGCTGCTGGATTTCCTGACAGGAAGACCGCAGGCAGTACGAGTTGGCAGCAACACCTCCAGCTCCATCACACTGAACACGGGTGCTCCCCAAGGGTGTGTGCTGAGCCCCATCCTCTTCACTCTGCTCACCCACGACTACACACCGTCACACAGCTCCAACCTCTTTATCAACTTTGCGGATGATACAACTGTTTTGGGTCACATCAGCAATGACAATGAGACACACTACAGGAGCGAGGTGAGCTGCCTGGTCAAGTGGTGCAGTGACAACAACCTCTCCCTGAATGTGGAGAAGACAAAGGAGATTGTCGTAGATTTCAGGAGAGCACACACGCAGCTCGCCCCCCTCACCATTAACGGGGCTGCTGTGGAGAGAGTAAGCAGCACCAAGTTCCTGGGTGTGCACATCTCTGAGGACCTCTCTTGGTCAAAGAACACTGCATCATTGGCCAGTAAAGCCCAAAAGTTACTCTACTTCTACACTCTTAGTGTAAGTGTCCCAGTCCAAGGAAACTTACCCAAGGCACATCCTAGGTCTGACCCCCACACTCACCAGTTCCCTCTCCCGCTGCTCTTAGTGCAAGTGTCCCAGTCAAGGGAAACTTACCTAAGGTACATCTTAGGTCTTAGGTCCTACACCCACCACTCCCCTCTCCTGCTGTTCTTAGTGTAAGTGTCCCAGTCCAGGGAAACTTACCTAAGGATCATCTCTCCCCTCCCAAGAACTCATCAGACATCTCTCTCCTATGCAGTTCCTCTCTTACTGCTCCACAGTAATTGAATGTACACTTCTCTTTTTGCACCACAACAAATGACACTGCTGCTTAAATAGAAAGTATATGGTTGCTGTGGCCTTGTCCTTTTGACCTGGAAAATAAATCAGTTGAGTTGAATTAGACCAAAGATAGAATTAACAGAATGAATACCAACCTGCTGTTTCTGATACATCAGTTAAGTCATCCACATTAGGCTGGCGTTCATGTGCAAAATCCTGAAATATAGGTTGTATTGCATACAGTAAGATAACTACTCAACTGAAAATAAAATTGGTATTAATTTGTCCATCAGTTGCTTCCCTTACCTCTTCCTGGTGGAATGAAATCACTGAATCTGTCTGTACGTCATTCGACTCAAGTCCTTCCTCAATTGAACTCGGCTCCCCTGTCATTGCAATTCAATAAAAATCTAATGCATAGCAGTCTCAACACATAACTTTAGCTGTGTAGCACAAGCTGAATTACAGAAAGAAATCTTAGCCACATAGGTATTTTCAGGGCTTATACAGCTGGACATCTGCCATTTTCATGTGTGATAGAAAAAAATATAAATGGACAATGTGTATACAGGAAAACATGCTCAAATACATTGATAGGACAGTGAATAGAATAGCCTGGTATACTGAATAGCTTATCAAATGTACCACCATAAGAACATAAGAAACATTCAGTTTGGACTTCATCACTGCATAATAGGAATTACTAACCTGATGTTTCTGTTACATCAACTGTGACATCCATGTCTAATTGGCATTCACACATGAGTTCCTGTAATATAAGACATGTTACATAGTCAGGTAGCAATTTCTTTCTTTTAGATATTCATTTTTCCCCCCTGGAGTTGCTTACTTACCTCTTCCTGTTGGGTTGATGGCATTGAATCTGTTTCTGCATCTAGCTCATCCACAACAGAACTGGGTACTTCTGTCAACAATTCAAAGACTGATTAAACAAAAAAAGTGCCCACATCAGACAGTTTCTGTTGCCCCCAACTACATTCATTTAGTTTGGAATGAAATAAACAAATATAATACCCTATAAACATCTGGCTTTAATTAACCTCAAAAAAACTCCAAAGGCTGACTCAGCAATCTCATAGAGAGCTGAGCCTACAAACAATTTGGGTGATCATAACAGAACTAAATCAGTACAAATGACTAGTACTAACCTGCTTTTCCCAACATGTTAACAAAGCCTTCTACATCAGCCTGATATTCATGCAATTGTTCCTAAAATAGAGTGCAAATTTCATTTTGAAAAAACAGGTCAGACAGTCAGCACATTTCAGAATGAACAGGATGAGCTCATTTAAATTTTATTCACTTACTTAAACTTAAACTACATTTCTGCTGCCAGATTTTTTATTTCGACTGCGTGTTTGCATCTCACAAACATCTGACACACATCAGATGCCTTTTTACATTATCCATTTATATGCCCAACATTTGAAGTGCATGCATGAAAAGCACAAAACAAGCCTAAGTAAGCTTGCAATTTTGGGTTAATATTAACCTGATATTTCAGTGGCCAATTCTTTCTTTTTATTTCCTTTGTGGCCTACTCACTACAACAGGCTACTCACAGCATTTTAGTATTTGCATGTTTAGGCTTCTGTTCCTACAATGGCTAACTTGATTAATCTCTGGATACCCTACCATTGTCACACCATGAGCTAGGAAACATATGTCCTCTCCTGGACATGCTTACCTTATCAGCCGAAACACATTCTAGAGGACCTACTACAACATCGGTTTTCACTTCAGTGTCTTCACTTCTCACTGTAAACACATAGCAACAAGTTTACCATCAACTATATCTCAGTGAAAAATGACAGCAAATACACACACACACACAAAAAAAAAAAAAAAAAACTTACCTTGTGTAAGATTATCTGACAAGGGAGAATCTGTGTCGCCTGGTGCATTCTATAAACAAAAGCATTAAATAAGATATCAAAACTAAGAGAAATAACATAAGGCTTCAAATAGTTTGCACTCTGCCATTACTGTAGGAAATTATTTTGATTTACCTGGGTCTTCTCCTGTGGAATAACTTCAAAGATGTTCTGTGGATCAACTGTCATTTGAATATCTTGCTCCAGTAACAGCACCTGCATAGAGGAAAACGATAGTGACGACAGTTAAGCAGCCTTATTCTGTCCCTCCTATTTTAATAGTTTTTCCCCCTTCCACTTTGTGTTGGAGCTTCACTGGAGAGTCAAGTTATAGCCAAACCATTTCTCTGAAGATGGGAGTTTCCCCTCGACAAAATGAAAAGAGCACACAGAGTTTCTTTTTTCAATTTAGCGTTCAGCCCACCAAACTGCACATAACATACTACTCATGATAAAACACTTATGATTCATCATGATATTAATGAGCACAAATAATAACTGGAAGTTCGAACACAAAGTAAACAAACATGGTGTCCCCCTTGGAGCCACAAAGAATAGGGTCGATATACATGCAGGAAAATCATCCCTGATGACTGTTCATAGCCTGGCTAAATTTAGACAAATCTGCTAGCAAATTTGAATTCGCTCTGCAAATCATCCTTGAGTCAAGCCAACTGCAGCCCATTTCTGAATCAAAAAAACTCAGGAACCACTTATCCAACATGGGACAGCCTTTTTTAATCAGAGACTGTTTAATAGGAGGAGACACATCACTGAAAAAATCCTGCATAGAAATGTATTACGGCAGTTCATAAGGTAAAGATGCCGGACATGTGTGTATGCATATTTATGCGCTTTTCAAAATAGATGTAAATGTACAATCAAAAAAAATCAGATACAAGCATAAAATCAGAATTGGGCATATCCGATCTGCAGTGTAAGCGCGGCCTTAAATAGCACGAAGGGCGTCCAAAGGCATCACCAAGATGGCTGTCATGTGAAGGGACTTGTCTAGATTGACTTTGTCTATATGATGTAACCAATGATAGAATCTGTGTTGATGTCTATGATTATTTGAACTGTGGACCTGAACTTCCCTTAATTTTGAGTAAACTGCAGTCAAAACCATTGTTTACAGGAAGTACGAGTTGACTGCACTTCTTAAAAGATTGCAATGTACCAATTTCATTTAGATTTTCAAACTGTTTATGGTCCTGGAAATGAGAAATGAAAATGAACCCTAAACCCACAATCAGTATCAACTGAGATGCAGTCTGGGTGATACTACAGTTTTAAAATCAAAGTGAAAAATGCTTACCAGTATTGTCTCTTTGGAAATGCTTAACACTTTAGCAGAACACCAGTTCTGGCTAGCCTGGGACCAGACAATGATTTCTTCTCTGACAGAAACACTTCCAGTAGCTCTTCGAAGTTCACCAAAACCTTGGATTTTTCCAGGGGATCAGAACAAAAAGGACAAACTTAATTCAAACACTATTTCTGACAATTACAAACAGCAATCTACTGCAGGCTACTTTTTACGACTGACTCATGGCTTACCGGACTCAAAAAGTTCACTGTTATTGCTACTGTCTTCAGGATTTCCTGTGGTGGTCTCTGCAAACTGTGTGAGTGGTTCCTTACATGCCTGACTGTCCTTATGCCCATTAGCACCCAGGTCATGTGAGGTTGCTGACTCACAGCTTTCATTATTGTAGAATATGCAAGTACTTTCATTCAAATCCTGCTCCAAGACGAATCGAGTACTACAAGCAAATTTGTCCAACTCTGAACTTGCTGAACTTTGCACCTCCACTACATTACTGATGACTTTCTGAACAACATCTTGCATAAAGTGTTCAGCCGTTTCTATCATGACTGATTCTCCAAGGTTGCTGGAAGATGCAGCAGGCACCAGATCTTTTTCTAGGACTTCCTTTTCTACATGTTCATTGAGACTTTCAACAGGCAACGCAGGGATGTCAGAACCTTCTTCCATGGTTTCTGAAAAATCCTGTTCGTCATCCTGTGCTTCTAGCATGGCTATGTGGACATCCAATACCTCCTGTGGCAAAAAACCCCTATCAGAAGTCAGCTCTTTCTGAGCAGATGCTTCAACTGTCTCCAACTCCGAGGCAAAAAGCATAGACTGGACAGAAATTGTTGGCTCTGCAGGCATTTCTGCTGAAACTGCAGCTAGTTCTGCTGGTGTTTCAGTAATCTTGCCACTCCCAGAAGATGAACACCAGTATCCTTTCATGAGGTCATTGATGACTTGGTCCTGATATTCAACCTTTACAATGTATGATATCCTTCCATTATCCAGCTGTGTAGGCTTCACAACTGTTACTTTCAGAGGTTTATCATTTGCCAGACCGAAAAACATGTCAGCTGCATCATCTTTCCAGGAACCATGTGAGCACTCAAAGCCATCCAGTTGACACAGAAAAGCTTGAGCAGGAATATCTTGAAGCTGCAGAGGCAATTGTCTCACTGTGCCAATGTTGATGTAAGATTCATTGCCATAGTCTACAAAGAGAACACAGACCATGTCACGCTCTTTTGACAGGATTTCACCTCGATACCACTGTTGGTCATCAGCAAAAAGAGCCAAACAGGCATGTCCAGCATGGAGTGACCCTATGTTAACAGGTTTGAGATCAGGGGCATTTCCCACGTGTTGAGCGAGATCAGAAATCTCCTGAAGCTTGTCTGAGAACTGACACCAGAAGAACCCAGGCCCATTTACGGTGGAGGCAAAAACCTCTAGGGACTGGCCTTCAGATAAATTAACTTTCTTGTACATAGCTACAACTTCTGACAAGGCTTGAGTGGCACTCTCAGATGATAAACGGTCTTGTTTCAGACTTGTTTCCTTGCCTGCTGGCAGATCAGATGTTACAGTTGGGTCCCTTGTGTACAAGCTGCTGCCAAGTCTTTTACCATTTGCTACCAGGGTCACTTCCCACCCCATTTCTTGTTTTTGAATAAATGTACAATGAATAGCTCCATCAATTCCATCCAGCTCTTTCTTGAAGTCATCTGAATATCCTTCACTGGTCATGGAACCACTCAGGAAGCAATTAATGCTCAGCCTGGAATAGCCCAAATAGGGCCGGGCAAGCCTGCAGATTTTCGAAGTAGGCACTCTTGCCATGTTTCCAAAGTCAATGAACTCCACATTGCAAGTGTCACTCTCAATTTCAGTTTTTATGACCGCACGATACCAAGACTGGTCCTCTGGAAACTGAGCATTAACCAAATTCCCTTCTTGGATATCTTTCACAGAAATGGGCGTAGTATCTTTGTCATTATTCAGCTTTTCTACTAAGGAGAATATTTCATCTTCATCTGACACAAGATGGACAAAGAAATTTGAGGGACTGTTGTAGTGCGACACATAGACTTCTGATTCTGTTCCAGGTACGATGGACCTTGATGGAAGATTAGATAGTTTTGGAAGAACCTGCAGAGTTGTGTTTTGACTCAACATGACAGGGGATGTTTTAAAAGGTTGTGCAGGATGGCACAACCTTCCTGATTCCGCTTCAGTTCTGCTTTTCCCATTCCCGGACCTAAGTAAGCTTCCTTTTGATGATGGGTTTTGTTCTTTGCAGGAACCTACTTGTCCACTTGAATAAAGACTACCCTGAATACAACCATCACCTCTACTAAACAACGCTTGTGTATCAGTCACTGGTACTTTTGACTCAAATTTGGTTGTACTTTTCAAGCCTTCTCCTCTATTGAACAGGATGCATGAGTCTTGTTGCTTTTGCAATACTCCATTTGCTTGTGGCTTTGAGTCCAGCTTTGATTCATTTCTCCCATCAATCTGCTTGTAGGAAGAGCTTTGTGTGTGGCTCTTCCACCAGTCATCTCCCACTTGAACTTCTGATTCAAACCTGGTGATATCCCTTCCTACTGCGCTCTGGGGAACGCTAGCATCCTGCTCCAAGGCACCAAGTCTTTTTCTCTGCATCTCAGTGGCGAACTTTTCTTTAAGCAGATGATTAACTTGAGTTTTCCCATCATACAGCTCAACCAATAACTTTCCATTTGGTTCCTTTGCCACAATAACTGCTTTCAGGAAGTGATTAATAGCATAGTTTTTAAACCATCTGTTAATCCCTCTTCGGACATCTGCAGCGATATCAGAGAGTCCACACTCAATAGCTTGAACAGGAACTGACATAATCTCACCTGCTTCAATGGGGATTGGGAGCAAATCTGACTTCTGCACTTCTATTGTGTCCCCATAATCCACAAAGTTAACCACAATGGATGGGTTGGTAGATTTTATTTGCCCTCTGTACCAATCACCATCAATGTATTTTGCAAAGCAGACAGTTCCAAATGTCTTTGGACACTGCACAGACTTAAGCTGGTGGCAAAGTAGGTTGACTTTGTCAGCTAGACTCTGAACCACCGCAGTGTTCCTACGGAGCTGGCAGTAGAACTCATTTACACTTTTTACTGTGGTCACAACTACTTCTTCCTCGGACCCCATTTTGAGACTGTGTGTTGAGTAGTAATAGGTGTCTAAACGAAAAGGTGGTACAGGAGCCTTCTTTAGAGGAGTACTTATCGCTAACCCTCTCTTGACTAGCAGACTGCACACACTCTGGAATGGGGTTTCCAAATCCACCACATTTAAAACCGCTTTCTGCATGTCATACATCACAGCATATATGGTGCATTTCAGTGTTATGTTCATGGATGCTGCTTCCTCTACAAACTTTTTGAAGAGATGAGTAGCATTAGCATCCCATTCATGTGAAGAATGTGAGAGTGGATGAATGAGGTTGTGCAAGCGGCATCGAAATGCTTGACCATTCAGTTTCAAAAAAGATGGGTTGATAGGGCGGAGATCCTGCAGTGCAACTTTCCTGGTTTGTCCATAATCAATGAAGAGCACATCAACATGAGGTGTCTGGTGTTTGTAAATGACCAACGCTCTGTACCACATTCCAGTTTTAGGATGACGGGCTACACACGCAGCTTCAGTGAGCTCCTGGTATTCACTGTCTGCATAGTGAGTCTGTATATCTTGCATGAGCAACTTCAGGTGCCCTACATTTCTGGCAATCTGGCACCAAAAGTAATTTGGGCTGTCAATATGGGACACATAAACTTCCAAATAGCTTCCGATTTGAAACAAGTACTCTTTGAAAACCAATCTGGAAGCCTTGGGCAGTGCTGCCCCATCTCCTGATGAAGCATCACTCTGTGTCTCAGAATCAATGGCTTTCACTTGTGGAACTTGAGATAAGGCCTGGGGTCTCTGGGTATACTTGGTCACAGGCTTTGTAATTGTATCTTCCCTCCTGGCCAATCCAGCAGTGCACATCAGGTGGCATAAGTCCTTTTCACCATCTAGAGTTTGATCAGACAACTTAACAGCATGCAAGTCTTCCATCTTGCCAACAACATAAAGATCAAGAACTTTGTCCATGACAGAGTTGAAGAAAAATTTCAGTGCCTTAACACTCCAGTCATCACACACAGGTCGGATCCCAGCAAGACCACATTTCAGCGCAAGAGGTGGCAACATTTGGTATTTTGAAGGCAAATGGCGAATACTGTGTCTATCCACAGCTTCTGTGTTTCCATAGTCAACAAAGTAAACCATTAATTGCTTGTCAGTTACTTCACAAACATTAGCTCTGTAGTAGGAACCATCTTTAGACAATGCAACACAGTAGAGACCAATTTTTGGGCTTCTGACATGTCCTTCTGCAGATGCTGGATCACAGTACAACTCTGACAAGTCATCCATCATCTGGTCAAATTCATCTGCATACTTCTGAATCTGAACCCAAAACTCAGATGGACTTTCGACATACTGCACAACAGCCTTATGCATTGTGTTCACCAGCAAGCTTTCCTTGGGCATAATTGACTTGCAATCCATTTTGTCCCCATGGTTAGGTGGACAGAACCTGTGAGACGCACTCTTGTTCATGTTGTAGTCTACATGAATCTTCTCCAATTCTAAGAGACACTCTGCTTGTGCGCCAAATTCTTTGTTGAGGTTCCTGCTTCCAGGCCCAACAAGAGTGACATAATGAACCCCTTCTGACAGGCTCTGGTACTCAAATTTGGCAATCAAGGTCTTGTTCAACAGGAGGGATTTCAAACAGTCTATCTGAAAAGCAGTCCATCCAACACCTCTGTCAAGAACACCATGCAGGGAGCATACATAGGTCACCACAGGCATTCTGAAGAATTCTGCTGCTAGGTGCCTTATGCTGTCAATTTGAGTAAAGTGTTTCTTGCCATAATCCACCTGTAACACCTCTGCTATATTACTAGAGATGATGACTTGCTGCAAGACTGCTCGATACCACTTGCCATCTGGTCCTCTGGCAGCACATGGAGATCCCAATGTCTCAGGTGGAGGACACATTGCAGCTTTGCCTTCATAATGCTTGGTGATCCGTTCTGTTAATTTCATTAGCTCCTGAGAAAAAACGTTCAGCTGGCAAAAAATACGTGAGGGGTTAGTGACCTCCGTTACAACAACAGTCTCCACCATTTCAGGTTGCAGCTCTGGGTACATGTACTTCTGTTGTGTCTCTGAGTGCCTGACCTCTGTAGATTTGTCACTCGTGGACTGGCTTGAGGCTTGAGACTTTGAGAGTGAGTCACTGACTGAAGGCTGAAAATGATGAAATACAAACTCTCTGAACCTCTCTGGTGGAATTTTCCTGGCAAAACCCATTTCCAAGATCTGCCGTGAAAGAGTTGGGATGTCAAGAAGAAATGTTCGATGAGGCACAAAAACTTCCCGAACACAGGCATTCACCATCTTACCACACAAAGATCTCAGGAACTCCATGGCCATAGGAGACCATTTGTTTTCTGGAGACAATGGTAAGACATTAGCAAGGACACACAACTCCACCTCTGAAGGAAGCAGAAAATGCTCTCTTTTGCCCCAGGCCAACATATTAGTCTTGACATTTAGTGTCTTGCCCTCATCAAAAAGAAACACGGTGTAATTGGATGATCTCCGTGAAACAACACGTGCCCTGTGCCATGTTTCACATATCTGGACCAGGCACTGGTCTCTTGGGTCCCCTTCTCCCTCTCGAAATCTTTCTCCATAACACTGAATCTTACTTCGCATCTGCTCATAAATGTGCCTCTTCTCCTGGTTAAAATTCCCCCAAAACTCCACCAAAACACAGAGTGGATTTGAGTTCACTCGGGTCACAAGCACTGTAACATTTGAACCTGGAGATGGGAGTCCCACAACGGAACACATGGTGGTGTCTTCCCAAGTTGAGTTCATCTTTCAATTCCAGATATATCAATGTTACATATTCAGTGTCTGTAAAAAACAAACAACATATATTACTAACTACATTCATTTACAACCAAATCCTGTCTGTAGGCCCAACCATTTCAGTGCAACTTGGTTAAAAATCCCTTTTCATTCATGTGTAGAGAAATAAAGCAAGAACTAACTTTTCGATACCATTTTCAATTATAGACACACTATGTTAGTATTCAGAGACATATTTTATAATGGACATGAGTTCTACAACAGAATTTACTGAAGATGACATCAAGTAGGTCAATAATATCCATAAGGGATCATGCATTATAATTGCATGCTTAAAACTGGCAAAGTTGAAAATAAAGAATTGTAGACATATGCATTTTTAAGCCTAATAATTATGAGCCACTTCAGCATCAAGTGTTTGGCATGCTAATATCCACCACTGGCAACAAATGAATTTGAGGAGAGAAGTGGGCATGGGTGCACATCATACATACAGGTAACTACATGAAAATAAACACATGTTGGCAGCTACCATGCTTGCTGCCGCTGTGTTGGCTAGCACTTTAGTGCGAGAAATGTCCCTCGTTCCACACTTTTGACTGTTAGAAGTGCACCATCCAGGTACTTGCAGTGCAATGCATTTTGCTACTTTTGGAAGTGTGAACACACTACACCCTCAATTGAAGCATTCCAAAGTGCTGAAGTGTGCAAATTGGAACAAACTGAGTGAATAACTGGTATATAAATGTAATGTGACCATTAAGTTGTCAGAAAATTTGGGAATAGCAGGTTACTGTATGATTTCATTTGGTAGAGCAATCACTGATCAATAAGGTTATACCCTACGAATAATGTAGTAAAGTGTGTCTGCTTTATAGTCAATTGAGACACTTTAATTAGGCTGTAATTTACTAAGAAGGAAGACTGAAAGCTAATATTTAACTGAAATTTGCGCGCAACAATAGCTCCCACTTCAATGGTATGTCGACAATATAGCCACTCAAATGTCTTTTTTTAGATTTGCAATAAGCCCAATAGGTCTAAACATTATGTCACTGTGCCCAAAATAAACAGCAACAACACATCAATAAATAATGTTCACATACACTTAAATAAATTGCTATAATAACTGCATTGCCTGCAGTGCTTTATAGTTAAAGAGTTTCACCTTGACAAATGCCTTACATGTCATGAGGCCAAAAGGACCCTTGTCAAAGAAAGCAAATTTTACAGGGAGTAGTAAAGCAACCACAGGTATAACAAATGACATACAAAGCGTGTGTGCAGTTTTTTTTTTATATCAGAATCCGCATCTTATAGACTAGGCAGGATTTCATAAAATGAGCTTTTTCAAGGTCCCAAAGGCAAATCATGTTTTGGTGTACAATATTTTAGGGCTATTCAAGGGCGTTGAATTCAAATCTGCTGTATGCCAGGCTCAAACATGAGTTTTAAGCCTCCTCATTATCCTTACAACATAGCAATGCATTACAGGTGAATAGAGTTGATAATCAAATCATCACATCTCCATTAAACTTCCCTGGTTTATTGAAAAACTTTGTAAAACAAAAATTGTAGCAAGAATTTTTTAGCCTAACTTTTGTCACATTCTACATCTGAAATGCATGTACTGACATATGTGCACATAAACACATGATTTGTGAAGTGTTAACCACCTTAACTGCCCTAACTCATTTACATCCTCTATCAACATACACCACAGTGATTGCCAACTCCTCCTGAGTGGACTGTGACTATCTTCACAGGAGGCCCATGCCAGGACCGACTCTTCCCTCTAGAACCCCTGTGACCGGCCCCTTTTCACTACGGCACTACTACTACAGGGGTTCTCAAGGGAATAACCAGGGACCAGGGACCCCTCATGGAGTAAAAAAATTTCCAGGGACCCCTCATAATCGGAACACTAATTTAACCATGCAGACTTATATCCATTTGTTCTGTTAGATGCTAGGTGTTTTTGTTGCAAACTTTTTCACAGACGCCATGGCAATGCCTTCTGGACCCCAGTGTGAGAACCAATGCTTTAGACCACCTGTAGGTTGACGGCCACATAATGTTGTGGGACAGTATTTTGGACACGTCATGACACTCAGCCAAAACCATGAACAAATTGTAGACTATCACTTATAATAACTACCGACTGCACTTTTCCTGCATGACCCTTGGCAGCTGGGTTGGCCCCTTAAGCCGTGAATCTGCCCAAGGTTTTTTCCTTGCCCCTGTTGCTCTTGGGTGCTCTTTGTTAATGTCTGTAAAGCACCACGAGACGATTCCATTATAAATGGTATAAATATAATTAATGATATAACACCTAATTTACTTGTGAACACATACATATTCATATGTCTTTTTTCTTGTCTCGAGGTTGTAGTAACCTACAGACCTTTCATGGAGATATTTATTATTAGCATTATGATACATGACATTGCATGAAAAATGTGACATGGAACTACACACATTGCTATGTAATGCTATGTTATAGTTAACCAGGGATACAAGCAGCTGCTTCTCCATAATGTAGCCAGACCTCTGCTTTATCACAAACTAAATTTATCCGAACGCAATCATGTCCTGAGAAGACCAGTGAACATCTTGTACATAACTAGAAACGTTTCGCAATTTCGAAAATAATTAGGAGTGACGATATATATCCGCTAAAATGCACAATTCTGATTTGGAAAGAGTCAGGGGTATCTGATTTTAAGTTTAATGACAAACAAAATGCATAACTTGCCATAATGTGACACCATTTAGCTTAGCCTACGTTATTCTGACAGCCAGCACATGGCCACC
The DNA here is from genome assembly GCA_015244755.2 of Tenualosa ilisha. Lineage (NCBI taxonomy): Eukaryota > Metazoa > Chordata > Actinopteri > Clupeiformes > Clupeidae > Tenualosa > Tenualosa ilisha. Next base: position 134,372 of record PYXC01000317.1, on the reverse strand, counting down.
TAAGCTTAATAAATTTGGAAGGTGCTAACCTGCTAATGCTAAGTAGCAAACCCGACGGTTTACGACTTCAGGCAAATCATATTGAGGCTTTTCAATACTTCCACGACTTTACGACTTCAACTTTACTACCAACTCAAATAATAATACTTAATACTATTACTCCAGCAAAAACACTTGAAGGAATTTATGACTTATTGTGGGGTAATTAAAGTTTCGCTGGGATGAAGCCGCGTCAATATATTAAAGGTAGGTTAGCATTACCAACGATGCTAGCCACTTACAGGATCAAGAGGTGTCTAATCAATTAGGCAAGTGAAATCCCGTAATGTTGCCCTATGTGTAATAAACTAAGTGTTTTTATACCTTTTTGGACGGTTGTAAGCTTGGGTATAATGCTGCCTGGGAACTTCAAGTACTTGAATAGTACTTACCTTTCCTAGGAGGTCCACTACAGACAAAAAACAAAATTGGCGGTTTGCCTTCGACGAGTTTTTAAATTATTCCGGACTTGGCAGTTGGGTGAATTTATCACACAAAAAAACTGTAGCAATATGTTGACTATCTGTTGACTCTGACCAAATATGAGTTCTTTACCGAATATTACTGATATTAAGAAAATTTCCTGAAGCATAAAGTTCTACGACTGTGAAGTTAGGATCTCCCGCTCTGACGTTACACTCTGTTGAGTGATGTGATGTAACCCTTCCCTCCTTGCGCATGGATAATGATAAATTCTGATTGGATCACAGAGGCACAGACGTTTTTTTTTGTGCATCGAGGACTCCCCCCCCCCCCCATCCCTTTTTTTTTTACTGTTTATGGGATTCCCCCGCATGGTTTATAATGCCAAACTTTCTAAATTTTCTTTTTAACTATTTTTTTTTAGAAATAGGCTTTGTGCTGTTCCAAATCGTGCAGTTCTTTCATGTGCGTTCACTAAATATTTGCCTTCTATTCAGAGTAGGGAACATTACCTGCCATGTGTGAAGGCTAAGACAGTGGCAAGTGGAGTTGCATAATTTTCACTGCACCATCACATTCTTATTTTACAGAGCGATTACAGAACACCATGACTGTCTGATCAGATATAGTCACCATACAGTCTTTAAAGTTAAATTTCTGTGCCTTGTATGGTTAGACTAATAAAGACTTGCTTATTTTCATTTTAAATATCCTGACACTGAAGTGCACTGAAGTAACTGACAATGACAAGGGCATAGTCTGAACACGTTCTCTTTAATGTTCAAAAAAAAAATCTGAAAATAATTAACAAATTCCTAATTCAACATAAACCACTGTATCGGTGAAATACTGTGATTGGTTGTTATGTACAATTTTCTATGCAGTTTTAGATGCTTGGGTCAAACCTGAAACTAACTAAACAATATAAAATTAAAGAGTACATATCGTCTCAAAGACAGTAAAAAAAAAAACATAAATGGGTGAACTTGTCACAATGGTTCTATCTATTTTGGTGGGTCTGTGTTTATCCCATATTTCTCCTTGAGAAGTTTTAGTTGTTCCTCTTTTTTCTTTGTGTCCATCTTCTGGAATGCCTGAAAGAGAAAAATAATTATGTAACACATATCGATAATCCAAAATTCAATACATACTTAAATGTATACTTTTCGTACTATATGTACTTAATATATTATAAATAATTCAGTCATCATAATAATTGGTACAGATTGACCTAAACTATCCAAGCAACCAAGATCCTCAGATCATACAGAGGCTGGTAATGTAGACAATGTATGATGTGTTTTTGAGCTGGCTTTTCTGAACATGTCTTCAACTCAATTGCCATTCTCAAGATCCTTACTAAATGGATGCCAAAGAAAAAAAAAATATCAGGGATCTTGGCCTCTGCATTTGAGGAGTAGGCCAGAACATTGTTGAAGTGTATGCTTGAGGAGCATTATTACAATATTACTATTACACTTACTCTGTTTGCATTGTAGTATAATACCACCAGATATCTGTTGCAGACATTAAATCCAGACAAGTGGTCACAGGCGTTCTTCGCATCAAAGATGTCCTCGTACACAACATAGGCAGTTCCTCGTGTCTCTGGCGTATTCCCACTAAAATTGCAAATTAAGTTTTAATGGCACTAAACCGGTTAACAAAAAAAACAAAGATGGTAAAGTGGCATGGCATTCAGCTATCTTTGGGAAGAAGCATCTCTTAAATATTGTAACCATAAACATTAAAATCTGAGAGCTTTAGAATAAATGCAACAGAACAGGTGTAAAATATGCCAAGAACACACAATGATGCTTATACTTACACTCGGATTTGTCGAATGGGTCCATATTTTCCAAAAATGTCATACATTTCCTCAGCTGTGATCTTGTATGGTAAATTACGGATGTACAATATTCTGTTTACTTCTGGGGGTAACCGAATCTGAAAAAAAAAAAACAAGCATAATATAGAGTTATCATGTACATATACATGATATCCAGTTCTCTGAGAACACATTGAGATTCTAAATGTAGCACTCAGTGTGCAGGCTGTGCAAGTGTAAATATAGCCTCTCTCAAATGTCGTTTTACATATCTTAAATGTAGCACGACTGGAATCCATGGTGAAACGTTGTTTTGTCTCACCATAGTATATATGGCTGAAATGACAAAACCCATTTGACTTTTTAAATTATCCCTTGGCATAGTAGCATTAATATAAGTAACTATTATCAAATGTTCTAAAACCAAACTAAAACTACAAGAACTGCTAAGATGAACTCATGTCATGTTACTTTTCCAAACAATATCTGAGTTCTATTACAAAGTAAAGATTTATGTTTGTGCGATTATGGGTGCGCCCAGGTAAGGCTACAACAGTACAACAGAAAATTTACATTAGAAGAGGTTTGTTGTAGCCTAGAAATCTACACACACTCTGCTCGTCAGGCTAGGTGTCCTGTATATGAATTAAGTCTTGTCTAAGAAAATTTCGATTGCATTTGAGGGCTTGGAACATGAAAAAATGTCAAAAGATAGAAACCCGTTATAAAAAACAATACCCTCAAATTTTCATGTGCTTGGATCTTCCAAGCCCTCAATTTTGACCTAATGTCTTGATGTTGTAGACTAACGTGAACTCAGAAATACACAACTCAAGCAGTGAACTGATGTATTAACACTCTGCTCCTGCCGAGCCTCTTATCCATAATGACTTCGTTAGATAAAGTAATAATAAAGGCTGCCATGTGCGGGCACAACTTACGGGCCCAACCAGTTAATCAATTTACGCCGCATTTAGCTTTAGTTACCTAGCATACGCTACCACATACAACAAACACAAAAGAAAATGCACTCCATTAGTGTCCTTTATGGTAGCTAACTACCATACCACTATGTTAACAACGACAAAGAATACTTTGCTGACGAACACAGGCGAACCAACTATATTCCACAACTACAATGGGCACCGACATTCAATTTTAACAAATGTTTGCGTCTTGATGTTACCGGACCAAAAGGCGAGAACGTTAGCTGACTCGCTAACGTTAACAGTTATGTATAGTCAAACAATGATTAACAGAAACAGACTGCACTTACATTTGCCCGTTTCGCTGCCTGCATAGCCATGATTGTACCTTATTTCGAAGTCAAATTCAACAAATAAAACAACTCAAACCCCCCACAACCACACTCTCCACGAAACGTTACAGGAACCCCAGAAACTGCGCAACGCACGACACAGGCGCTGTCTGATGACTTGCTTCCGGTTGACTATGTAATTTCCGGACAATCACCTTTGCGTGTAAATCGATTAAGTCGTTGTAAATGGACTACTGAAAATGAAGGCAACAATTTAAAATAATGTAAGAAAAAAAAAACTAATTCTGTCAAAGAAAAAATCTACTTAGGGAATATTGCAATCATTTGTACATCAAACTTAGCAGAGTTGTATAACGTCAGAGCTGTAAAGCTTGACTCTTTGTCCCTTCCTGCCATCTAGTGGTCTGTAAGGGTTATACACATACTCAGTACAAAATATCATCTCGTGAATTATTGCTACCGATGTGTACAGTGAGTTCATTGTGGATTCGATGTGTGCTTTTGTGTTTCAATTAGTATATGATGGAAAAGAATAAACTACATGCTAGATCATTACTGCCACAGAGGTGAGTTTAGGACAGGTTAAATTCAATTCACACGTTCAGAAAACAGCCTGTAAATGTTTTATTAATTTAAACCACAACACAAGGAGTAGTGCAGCCATGTCATCAAGGGAACAATACATGCTACATGTACAAAAGAATCCTTGACATTTTGCCGACAGTTGCCAATGGTTACTTCAATCTGGAGTCTGATAGCAATACAGTGTAAGTACATACAGCTTGGCAAAGACTTTTTGGATAATAAAGACTCAATGTTTCTTGTCATCACTGACCCGATCTGGAAACACAGTATTTCTCATCTTAGGATCCAATCTATGTTGGTCAGTTCTTAATGTGTCAGACAGTGCATGAACTAACAGCTTTGTTTCCAGACTGCACAAATGAGAGAGACTTGGCTGGAGGCCCTCTAGGATGTTTTTCATCAACATTCACAACATTCACAAGCAAAGACACAAAGGACTCCTCATCCACTCTCTAAAGAGATGAACAGGAAAAAGAGCAGACATACACATATTCATCAAGACGCATGGACAGGAAATTAGAGAGGTAAAAGTTTGAAAGAAAAAACTAAATAAAAAGAACATACAAAAAAATAGACAAGCTCAAGCTCAGGGTAACACGTAGCAAACACAGTTGTCCTATTTCCCCAAATTATGGAATAGGATGCATTGTTGACTGATTCTGTATGTACACCTCTCAGTTTGTGCTGGGAGAGAGTGAGCCATGAGGAGGACTACAAAGCCAAAGAAACCATTTTTAACCCTCTCCATTCACTGACTAACCCAGTGGCGCTGTAATCACTCTGATATGCAAGCTGTGCCTGGGACAGGAATACGTGGCTTGAAGAGATAGTGCTAGAAAATATGTGCACTGAAGGCAGTGGAGGTTCATGCTGTACCAGGGGTTACAGCAGAGTACTGTTGGGACTTGGACAACACAACACTGGATAGGTGATTCTTATGCTCTAACTGAAAATTTGTTCATCAAAGGATCACAGTCCATAAGCCTTACAGATCCAAAGGATACAGGCCAATTCATACGTCATACTTCCAATAGGAGTTTGTGTGACTGTTCGATTCTGGTTACTTGTAGTGTTAGGTTGAAGTACTCAATTTGAGAACTGTGCTAGTGAGACAGATTTAAAATGGGAGGCTGCTTGAATAGGAAGAAGCAGTACTGTCATATACTTTGTTGAGGAAAACATTCCCCAGGTTGAGAGGAAAAAAATAAAAATAAAAAAAAGCTCAGAAAAAGACACAAACATACACCCTACAGAATACAGTATATAATGTAGCACGAGTTTCCTGTTCTGTCTTGTATTCAGTTTTCAACTGCATTTTCCAATAAGGCGTTTTCATCGTCAGTCCTGGAAGGATGCAAAATGTGACATTTCTTTGTAAGGCAAAAACTTAATAGCATGCAAATAAACTACATTTATAATCACCAACACTACAAGCACATTTGGAAGGTGAAGTTGGAGAGATCGAAATTCAGTATTTCGTCTATTCAGATTCAGATTTTTCATTTAGAGTGGATAAATGTATTAATTAGACAGAATTACACTGGAGTGAGATTTTGGTTTTCTTCAACAATATTCTGTAAGTGAACCACATAGCTATCGTCAGTAAACTTGAACAATAAATAGTAGCTTAATTCAACATAGCACATCACTGATGCGCAAGCTCCAGTGGAATGGGACTCTATGGGAAACACTGTTCACATTTTGGCAGTTTATTTTAAATAATTAATATATATTTATATATTTATATATTTATAGAACTCTCTCTCTCTATATATATATATATTTGTGCATGGTGTTTTTGTGTCCGTGTGTGTGTGTGTGTGTGTGTGTGTGGGACGATTCTGAAGTGTGGCAAATATTTGTCAGCAAATCACATTCTCATGCACACGAGTGTTTGAAACACAAGAAGCGGAATCCGTTGAAAGGTAGTCCAAGCATATTATAATCAGAATTAGCATTTTAGCTTCTTTTTATCAGTGGAAATAGCTGCAAACTGAATGGAACATTAATCTTCTGTGCAGTCCACGGCGGCTTCGCCTTTTCTCTCTCTCTCTCTTTATCACTCTCGCTCTCTCTCTCTCTCTCTCATTCTCTCACTCTCTTTCTTCCCCTTCCTCTCTCTACACAAGAGGAGAGGAGAGGCGAGGGGTGGCCGCTCATTTTTGCAGGTCGCACTGCAGCAGTAGTACGATGGAGGGGTCGCTCTTGGCCGCCTCCTTGAACTCCTCCAGTGTGATCTGGTCGTCGTTGTTCTTGTCCATCTTGCTGAAGATCTTGTCCACGCGCTGCTCTGGCGTCAGGCCATCCTCATTCATCTTCATCATGATCACTGTGCCCACCATCTTGTAGATGGCCTGGAGAGAGGGAGACAGATGGAAAACAGGAAACGTGAAGATGTCAGATGGAAAACTTCTTGTTGATCTTCTGACAGCATAGAAAGTTTTAGACACATCTTTTTACTTTGTACTTAATTTGACTTGTGCCATGTTTTTGAAAGTCACTTGTCATTTAGAACAACTTATTATTTGACCTTCTTTTTCAGTTTATTGTTTGCCTTGCCTTTAGTCTGTGTTATATAGAATAGATATGGCTTAGCCACCAAATTAGAATATCTACTGGCTACAGAAACCTGTAAATTATTCTTATTTTAAAAAAGTTTAGCTTTTTGCCACACTTATAATTTGCTGTATTGGGCGCTTGCATACTGTTATTTATTAATGTTATTTATTCATTTCTAGTCTGGGTTCTAGCGAAAGATAGTATGTTGTAAATTATATATAATAATTTCACTGTAAATTTTACCCAAGTACTTTCTGTTTCTAATATGGTATTTTTGTATTGTATGTTGCTTTGGAAAAAAGAGTCTGCCAAGTATACATAAACATAAACATAAATATAAACAAAAGCCATTTAAGCCTAGTTGTTTACTGTGATACACTGTTCATCATCTGTCTATCAACTACAGATCATCTCCTTTTTGCTAACAGTGTTTCCCAAACTCCCTGATGTTCTCACAGACTCAAAGCTCAATATGTCCAACAAAACAGAAAAAGAGACAGAAGGTCACAGCATCTCAGCACACCTGATAATTCGTTTCTCATAGCTGCATTAGGCAGCTAGTATAGGGAAGGTGCTTGTGAGCAATTTTTTTCAAAGTCAAAATAACAAGAGAGACTGTCATAGATAATACAAAGATAGACATTAAGCACCATGGTGGGGGGGGGGGGGGGGGTATATCTTAGTACATTTAAATCTGCCATCTTGTTATATGAATGGTGTAGCAGCTACTGTGCAGTTATGGCTCCCGGGCAAAAAGAAGAACAACTCTCAGAAGATGTTATGGAACTGTTCTGCAAGGCAGCGGCCTGTCGTTCTCCACAACCTAATTAGGCTTCCTGAGGCTAAGGCTAAGCAAGTTCATCAAAGTATGTCAGCTCTCGGGCCGAGGATCACTCGTAGATCTGCCTGGAGGCTGCAGCGTTCGCATACTCTTTATGAGGAAATAAATATTAAAGTGCTTCTATTAATTTCAAAGTGTGCATTAAAGGACGTGTTTGACTGACTTCAGAGAGTTTCTTCACTGGTCAAGCTGCTGTTGTAAAAAAGACTGCGTAAATATTATTTTCTATCCAGATGGAATATTCTCTCAAATCATGGTTTGCATTATAGTTCTGTCGCACGTAATTCTCGTGCTTTAGGCGTATACCCAACAGTTTGTCACAGAAATTCTCTCTTTCACTCTGTAAGAAGAAAAATGTATATAATCAATTAATCAATTAATCAATTCAATTAATGCTCAAAATCAATTAATGCTCAGATGCCATCATGGTGCCAATTCTCTCTTTCTAGAACAGCTAGGTAACAGAGCTGCTTGGAGCCAGCCGAAGCAGTGACATTCAGAGTCAACTCCGTCACCTCAATGATCTCCAGCATCTCCACTCGTGTGATCTTGCCGTCCCCGTCCAAGTCGTACATGTTGAAGGCCCAGTTGAGCTTCTGCTCAAAGCTGCCCCTGGAGGTGATGGACAGCGCACAGATGAACTCCCGGAAGTCGATGGTGCCATCACCGTTCTTATCGAAGGTTCTGAAGGCATGCTGAGCGAACTTGGAGGCATCGCCATAGGGGAAGAACTGGTGAGAGAAAGAAGAATGGGAGAAGAAAGCATGAGGTGATGTTTGTCATGCAATTGCCTTCTACGACAAGACATATGAAAATATTAAACAATCAAAATACCAGAATGTCTCAATATATATATTACTGCAAAGTGATTTTGAGCTGTCATGGCGTCAACAGCATACAGGGATTTAGAATTCCAGGCAGATGTAGACATTGTTTAATGGTCCTGTTATGATGTCATTGGCTGCCTGTTTGGGGTTTGGCCATTCCAGTTTTCCAGCAAACAATTTCCCCTCAGAGACAACTGTAATAGTTTTATTGTATTTCATTACATGTATGAGAGTAAACTGCACTGGTATATTGTCTGTGATCGGACTGGACAGAATGGAGTGTCAAAAACAATTATTTTCTAAGAGATACAAGGAGAAGTGTTATATAATATCCTTAGACTCTCCAGGGTCCTGTGCTAAAATCCCCCCATATGATTTTTTCCAGTCTAGGAAAAGGATGGGGAAAACAGGCATCTCTCAAGCAAAAGAAACCGACAGTAAACTGCGACAGATTTTTTTGAACTTGGCATGCTTATAAATGTGCATTTGAATACTTGTTTGTGTGAGTGTGCCTGTGCATGTGTGTATGTGTATGTGTGTATGAATGTGTGTGTGAGAATGTATGTGTGTATATGTGTGTGTGTGTGCTGACACATTACTCGGCTGTGGTAATGGGCTGCAATGCGGATTCATAGTCAAACTGACATGTCAGCTACCAGGCTTTGCAGCTAGGGGCAGCAGAGAACTAAGTTCATCATTGAGGAGTAATATAACTCTTTTATATCTGTTTTTATATATCACTTCATCACATACACAAATACGCACACACGCATGCTCTCTCTCTCTCACACACCACACACACACACACACACACAGAAAACAATTCACTTCAAGCATACCTAAAAGCCTCAGAGTTCTTTGCTCGTTAGGGGATGTCTGCAAGGCCATACGTCTCTCTCTCATTCTCTCTGTGTATTTCACACACGCACTGATGTCAGATTGTTTCAGTATTGCATAAACACCAACAGTCAGATGCTCTCAAAGGAGGATATTACTCTAAATCTATTCACTCATTCAGCACAATCTGAGTCTTCTAAGTATGGTAGAGATAGAGAGATTTTGTGTGTGTAAAGTTGTCTGTTAGTCTCCTGAGCTTCATTACAGGCTTCAGTAGAGATGATAGCAGCATGCTCAGTCCCAAACGCTGCAGCCCTCTGCGTGAACATGCCCTCCAGAAGATGAGAAATTCATTAACTCTGACCTCCCACCAGCCTGCTGCCGAGGAGCCAGAGTGACATCCCAAACACTCACGACCACACACACACACAAAGAGAGTTAAAAAACATACAGTACTCCAGCTGTTGACTACCAACACAACACAACCATACAGAGTGCTACTTCTCCTCTCTCATACACACCCACACACACCCAATGCATTACATGATCAGCCAGTATTTCAGTGCTTTATCTAATACGATGCCAATGGGTTATGGCTGTTTTCTGAGCAGACTATCTACAGATTTTACTAGTTACCAACAATTTATATTCCAACAATTTATACAATTACAATTGTATTTATACAATTACAATTTAAGACCTTTGTCCTCTTCTCACTGACTTACATACACTTTATTATTACACAGACTTCCATTTAACAAAAAACTAATAAAAGAAATAAAAACTACAACTATGCACTTAAACTGACCTACATCTTCTGAGCATGACCAGGATTTATTTTTGAATGGATTCACCCAAACATAAATACTGTACATGGAATCAAGTGTGAAGTGCTTAAAAATACAGAATGAAAATGTGTAAACTGACAGCTTGAGGATTTATAGTAACCATATCAGCTCACCACAGAAGCCCAGAGAACAGCATCATGTCTACATTCCACACCACAAATACACACACACACACACACACATACATCTAATGTGCAATGCGTAAGGAACACATTCACAGCAGCAGTTCTCATGTTTTTTTTTTCTTTTTAAGCTTGGATCTCTTGTATTATGGCACTAATCTGTAGTGTTTCCCTTTACATGCACACATTAAACATCCACACACACATACACAGAGAGAGAGGGAGAGACTACACTCATTATACAACAGATCAGTTCAGTTTGTTGGTGGCTTTCTAGCTGCAGATTCATCAAATCCCTCTTCTCTCTTGCTCTGTCACTGTCTCTCTCTCTCTCTCACTCTCTCTCCTTATCGCACTAATCCGCAGTGTTTCCCCGCGCGATGCTGCTGACGCAGGCGGCTCAGAGCGGCCACTGTGACCATCCCTCTCCTCACCGAACTGCGGCCAAGCCTGCACACGCACGCACACACAGACACAAACATACACACATCCCAAAACTCACTGAGATGCAGCCCGAGCCAAGCCTGCTGCCCTGCGCCGGACACTGTCCTGTCCCCACCCCCTAGGGGATGGAGCAGACTCGGAGGCATGCCCAGCGCGGTTCTGCCAGGAAGCGCCTCCCGCTGGGATGTACCCAGAGCTCGGCAAAGCCCAACTCTCATAGGGCTCGCCCTTCTGTTAAGTATGGACACACCCTTCTCAAGAACAGTGCCTGCAAGTGTTTCAGTGTGCATTTGTGTGGAGATTTGTGTGCGTGTGTGTGTGCTTAGTACATTGGTGTGTGAAAGTGGATGAAGGCCAGGTGAAAGTAAACAAGGAAAACCAAAATAAACAGAGGAAGTATTGTCCTGGGGAACGGAGACTGCTTACAGTCAGTGCAGATGAAGATGCACTCATCAGACAGACAGGCTCTGGCATCAATACCCACCAACACATTCACGCACACCTACATAAACAGAAGAGACGTTGTTGGACACACACACCTGCGCATACCCTCCCAACACACACACACACACACACACACACACACACACACAACACATGTCCTGCGACATTCCCTGGCACAAAATGTGGCAGATTATGAAACACTTTGTTATGTAAAACCATGCAAAAAAAGAAATATGTAGGGCAGGAATGAGCGACCGGGGAATGTGAAATTCTCTTTTTAACTTTCTGTTCCAGAGTGCGCTCACGTCTTCTCTCTCTCTCTTCTCTTCCTCTCCACTCTTCCTCCCTCTTCCACTCATCCTACTCCCTCCCTGTCTCTCTTTGCTGTTTGGTTGTGAAGGCATCCAGAAACAGCAGGGAATATAAATAGATTCCTCTTTCAGCACTCGCGTGCCACTTCACCTGACAGGACCAGCTGAAGAAGAGCTCTCTTCACATGATGAGCCCAGTATTTCTGATCAGCCTTTAATGACCACCTTTCAGCCATCACGCCTCTAAGGGGAAGCCACAACCATTTGGCGGGGGTGTGGGGGGTGGGGGGTGTGGGGGTCTCTTTAAGAGGCAAGCAGCATCATATACCCAACACATACACACAGACAAATCATTCTTTAAACATGTGATGATGACTACAATTGTTAACCAAGATCAGGCATATGTAACTGATATTGTTATTATTATTATTATTATTATTTGGGACTGAATATGAGACAAGGGACTAAAGTGCGAGGAATGCAGTTTTGGGGGGCGGGGGAAGTTCGGTGGTTTAAAAGGCTATTAGCATACAGACACGCCCATCTGGCCTTCTGTGTCCACCTCACTGATTGTTTCCTGACATCAGAATAGCCTGGTGTTACTGTTACAGCTGGTCTACTATACAATCACTACTTAACAAGCTGGTATGGACAGAGCACCTGACAGTATGGACACAGCTCCCTTTTTTAGATCAATCCACCTGACGTGCAGTTAGTTGACACGTTGTGTGTAATAAATTGTTCTGGAGAATAACCAGTATGTGGTCCTTCTGCTCTTTCCCAGCCTTAGGACACAGGGGTGGGCGGTGGATGGGTTGAGGCTGTGAAGATCACACAAAACAGTATATTACTGTCATTTAACAACAGTGAGTGAACGCAAGTAGATACAATAAACAGGCTCACTTTTGTAGACCATGGATATGTATCTGATTAATGACATTTATAGCCTTTGATAGACTAACACATAACTTGAGCTCAGCAAAATTAAGAGATTTTTAATCACAACCTGGTGTGCAGACACAGAATCAGCTGCTAAATGCAATACTTTTGACACAGTCCTTTTAAAAGCAACACAAAGCATCTGTGACTCACACTTAAAGGAAGTTACCTTCAGCACAAGAAAAAATAAGAACCTCCCTAAAAGGAGAATTTTTTTTCTTTGCTCTCTGATGAACTGTCTGTTTTCCTCTCCTCTTCCATGTGCAGAACAGAAAAGATCTAGTCTTTTTTTTACCTGTCCTTTGCATGGCCATTAGCAGTCTGTGGTATCTTAAATGTCATCTTTAATCAGGGCAGTAAAAGGCTTTACACCATAGAAAGTACAAGTCACATTAGGAGAACAGTGGGCTATTGTAGTGGCTCGTACCATGCTTTTAGCACTCCACCGCTTATGAGCAGGCTCCTCGATCAAAGTTAGCCTACAGTGTGTGTGTGTGTGTGTGTGTGTGTGTGAGTTATAGTGACTGTGTGATTTTCAACACCATTTGTTAGAAAAATGTCACGATGCCATGAAAGTGTTCCCGCTCCATTGTCATATTCATTTTGCTCTGGGGATGGCGTCAGTGCAGCAATACCCATTGAGCCGTGTGGTTTATGACCCACCGATAAAACAGCAAGCTTTATGCCTGCAATTTGGAATAAAGAGTCACAGAGGGCCAGACGGCCATGCCGCTCCCAAAAAGAAAAATGAAGGTATGCCAAAGCTATGGCATCACACGGGCAAGTCCACACTGAGGAAAAGGCCACAGCATTACCTCAACTATTGGCAAAATAATCTGATACACCTCAGCAATGTGGAGAAAGATCTATCTCAAAGGCTCCATGGAGACTCGAGTGCCATCGTCCCAGCCGGCCAACAAGGAGAGCTCTTGCTTAACAAAAGGACCGCTTTTCCAACAATGACAGCACTGCCCTGGCACACATACGGATTCTTATAGCAGACATCTTATTACAACAATTATAGGTAATGATAGAAATCATGACAAATGTACTGTTCTGATTTTAATCCAGTCTCAAACAGCAGAGACATACTAGATTCCATATCTTGGTCCTTGACACAGCAAATTTGGACAGAGCATAACAACTAGCCTATAATATAGACAACAGAGGGAATGGCAGAAGCCTCATATACACAACAAATTTTAGATTAATTACACTTAAAATATGTCTAATTTTTGTACACACACCCCTTAGTAAATCCCTGACTAGCAGTAAACTACTCACACCTTTTGCCTCACTTTATTCTTTATACAGGAAGGTTTCACCCGTGCATTTTTGGAAGTACCAAAGGTGTATGTCTAGTTCAGAGCAATGATGACAATTTATTGGGCTTAGAAGCCAAATAAAACTCATCACTGGGTTAAAAAAATGTGTTTTGCTCTGTACTAGAATAAATCAGAAGCAGAATAAAGTGAAACATACATACTGAAGTACCTCCAATCACGGGGAGTGTCCTTATGAATTGGACTGCCATTACAACATTGCTGAGAACTGTGACTCCATTTTCTAATTAGGCCTGCCAAGCTGAAAATGTCAACTTTGTTCATCATCATTACAAAATTAATATTCAACCAAGACAGCACATATAAATATTTATTGTGGATATCTAGATTGGCCCTCCTGGGCATGATGTTAAAGATTTTAAAAGTTTGTTAAAAAGGGAGTATTAGCTCTTAGTATGAGCTATTATTAGACTATTAGACTATTATAGATTATTAAATATTTAAAAATGCAAATGAATTGCTTTTAATTTTTTTATTACCGGTACTTATAGACCCTATTTTTACCATGGTAGGAATATGCTTTGGCCTGTGGGAAGGCCTTTCAATTAAATTTTTTACCAGGAAGTCAAGTCATTAATACCTGAATTGTGAACTCTTACTCCAGTACGCATTACTACACTTAGGCACTATCACAGCTCATTACCACACTTAGGCACTGTCACAGCGCATTACCACACTTAGGCACTATCATAGCGCATTACCGCACTTAGGCACTGTCACAGCTCATTACAACACTTAGGTTATCATTACATTTGGAGAAATATTCCAAAACATTCTATTTAATTACTAGAGTCATCAAGTTATTAGAGTTGGTATAGCAGTACCACTATAGTGTGATGGGCTGATATAGCAGAGTTGGTATAGCAGTACCACTACAGTGAGATGGGCTGATATAGCAGAGTTGGTATAGTAGTACCACTATAGTGAGATGGCTGATTATCAGAGTTGTATGCAGTACACTATAGTGTGATGGGCTGATATAGCAGAGTTGGTATAGCAGTACCACTATAGTGTGATGGGCTGATATAGCAGAGTTGGTATAGCAGTACCACTATAGTGAGATGGGCTGATATAGCAGAGTTGGTATAGCAGTACCACTATAGTGTGATGGGCTGATATAGCAGAGTTGGTATAGCAGTACCACTATAGTGAGATGGGCTGATATAGCAGAGTTGGTATAGCAGTACCACTATAGTGTGATGGGCTGATATAGCAGAGTTGGTATAGCAGTACCACTATAGTGTGATGGGCTGATATAGCAGAGTTGGTATAGCAGTACCACTATAGTGTGATGGGCTGATGCATGGTCTGATTTTCACACAGTGCCTGTCTGTCTCTTCAGCTTTTTCAACAAGCTTGCACATACTGACGTCCACGATATTTCTGTGCATTTCCGCAGGAGCTCCCTGATGAACGATACAATGTTATACCACGTGGGTCACATAGCGGCAACTAACCCTCCCACTATGAGGAACACACAACGTTCTCACTCAGACGGCTCGCTGTTCCAGACAACAAGACCTCCAGACCCCCACGACTCCAGACCGCCTCCCCACCAGCGCTCTATAATGGAGGCCATCTAACAATGTCAGAACAGGAAGGGCTATTCTTAGCCTGGGACGAGACGCCGCTCTCAATCATTGGCTGACATGGCTCACATGCAGACAGACACAGACCTTCAGACATACACGCACACACACACACACACACACACACACACACACACACACACACAAATAACCGCAAATACAACGAGACACAAATCCATCGCACACTAGAACACAGACACATACACACACTGACATACATTGTGTTGCACAGAGACTCCATCACACTAAAATTTAATTCTGAGACATATGGTATTATTGGATTTACTGTAGTATTTGAGATTTGAAATCAAAGACTGAAATTCCCAGGAAATAAAGGTTGGTCATTCAAACTAGCACAATATGATGTGTGGACCATAGAAAGCTCCAGCATTGTTTTTTTTTTGTTGTTGTTGTTGTTGTTGTTAAATATATATATTTAAATTTAAATATATGTATTTTTTTACACATCCTCCGCGCACACACATATACCATACATCCTCTGCACACACACAGACATACCATACACCCTCCTCACACACACATATACCATACATCTCCGCACACACACGTACACCATACACCCTCCTCACACACACATATACCATACATACTCCGCACACACACATACCTTACATACCCTGGTGTGCAGAGAAGCAGCTTAGCCATAGTAATAAAGTGGGGCGGCCTTGCACTGGGTGACCCTGACCTCTGGGTGATAATACACACAGCAGCAATGGCTAATGGTTGTGCTGGAGGACTGCCATGCATCACACACACACACACACACACACACAAACAGACACACAAACACCCACGCGCACATGCACACACTCACACACACACACACGTGCACGCACACGCAAACACACACTGTTCTTACCACTAAATTATGCACAGAATGCTGCGGGCACCCTACCATAGGGCCTCACAGGCAGCCTGAGGGAGTGTGAAAGGTTTATATGATCAACTGCAGGGCAGAGGCCTCATCCAGTCTGACTTATTCTATTGTAATACACTCAGGATTAGTTGCACTATAATGGAGAGAATGGACTTAAAGATGGGGAAAAAACTGAGAATTTTAAAGGTACACTTTGAAAGATTTTAGGTTGATTTACCAGATTCGTGGTCACTTTAATGGTTACAGTAAATTAATCATTATGGGGTAAGTGAAGGCTCTCTCAGCTGCCCCTATGGTCTATTGGTAAATTTACCACATTTGCAAGATGCCAGCTTCACCGCACTAAAGGATGAAACCAAAAGTAACTCATCTATGAGTAATGAAATAGTGTTTATCATCTTGTCAGTTGTCAGTTAACATAACTCATTGCTGATTCTTATCCTTGGGTTTGCAAATAAATCCAAATGTATTGGTGTAAGTTACAAAAAGAAAAAAAAACAGCAACAGTAAAGTGAGCTCCACAGTTAAAAACCCCCAGACTTGCATAGGATACCTTTAAGGACCAAAACTCAACAGATAACAAAGAACCTGGGGTGAACTTGGAGGCAAAGGAACATCTAGCGAGAGAGAGAGAGAGAGAGAGAAAGAGACCAGAGAGTTGATGCAACTGATATGTTTACAAAATCTGGGGGGCTTTCAGAGCTGCGCTGTTGTTTTTGATGTTGATATTTGAACAATCCATCATTTCAGTTGCAGAAAACAGGTACCCCAGAGAAGCAGCCCGATTGAATATTAAAACAGAGTATGTGGAAACGATCAAAAAAGATGCACCACAAACAAATTAGTTTTTTTTCCCGGCAAGTTCCTCCATCCTCCACAGCATCTCCAGCACCTTCTCAACAAGATCAGGGAAATATTTGCCTTTTATTTCTGACATGGCCCATTTTGATATCAAATGCTTTTGACACATCAAACCTTAACATCAAACAGCACAGCCGGGAGAGGCCAGGACAACGAATGCACTGAAGTGCAGTTCCGCATAAGGTGGAATGCCGGCGTTAAAAAAAAAAATTTGAAAACTCGCATAAGCAGTAGCGCCTCATCTGTTAGGCCATCTGCAGTGGGCGCCGCTATACTGAGAGATGGCAGCACCCCGTGTCAGGCCCTGAACCAGCCAGAACCAATGAGCGAACAAACAAATGAACGCAAGCAGAAATGTAAATACAGAACAGGTAAAGCAGCCTTGGCTGCTCGTGCCCTGCTGTATGTTTATCATGTACGGCAGAGAGATTCTGCTTTGGTTTTGCTGGTGGAGATCAACATGGCATGAATAATGCATTTACAATTTCGTCTCAATTTGTGAGACCAAGAGATGACCCGAAGAAGTGTGAGTGTGTGTGCTTGCATTTGTGTGTGTGTGTGTCTATGTGTCTTCACAAGTGCTTACATAAACTGTGCCTGTGAGGCTCCAGGGCTTTAAGGATGTTACAACTCCCACATCATCCTGGACACACACACACACACACACACACACACACACACACACACACACACACACACAGACAAATTCACATGTGCACACCCAAACACCAAACACACACACAACCCTCTAGCGTCCCAATGTCTCAAGCCATTCGCCTGGGCAAAGTGCATTTTTAATCTTTTCCTAATTATCCCACGAGTGGCTAAACTGTGTGAGCCTCACTGCTCTGCTCTGGAATAAATGGCTTACAATACCCTGCAGGCTCCCCCTGCCTTCAACATCAATGCTACATTAGCTACATATATCACTGTACTCCCACACACACACACACACACACACACACAGACACACAGACACACAGACACACAAAAACACACACACACACACACAGACACTGTCACACATCCAGTTCTTGGTTCACTGGTTAATAAATATTTCTGTGTGTGGGAGCTGTGTGGGTTGTCATGCACAGAGCATGCAGTGTGGGCTTTGAAGGCGGGGGTTAATTCTGTAGGTGGAGGGCAGCAGGACTGATGGCTTTGAGGGGGTGGGAGTGGGCATTCTAGATGCACAATTTCAGGCTGGTTGAGGAGAGAGACTGAAGTATCAGCTGAGCTGAGAGACATTTTTTGATACTTTTTTATTTACTTTATGCAACCTCACCGTTCAATGCTGTCTCAATGACTATCTTTACATGCACTTAAGTATCCCGAATATGATTGGGATGTTAAGTATCCTGGCTTTGCATTTACATATGTAACCACCTTTTCACGAATTCAGTATCCCAAATAAGCCCTTATCTCAGTTTCTGAGAAATTGGGATATGCTAGGTGGAGTAACTAACCCAGTTTCTCTGCATTCATGTAAACACCTTATCCCAAACATTATCAAAACCATGATGAGCCTCATATTCGGGATACTTAAGTGCATGCAGACGCAGTCAATATTGTCACGATTCATGGTCCCGCATTCTCTACTGAACACCGCTACATTTATCATGAGTGGATTCAAAGGCAGACTGGGAGTCACAACATAAGCATTATGACTAAGATTTAAGTTAAGTGTGAATGAATGTCATTGACAATACAATGGCAGCACTGTCCACATGCATCACAGTCGAAGCATCACATAAAATCCAGTACCACATAATTAAACAACTTGAAAACAAATGACCCACTTTACAGAGCTAAATGTGTTACTGCTGAATAATTCTCCACAACAATTAATTAGAGGAAGCAAAACAAGCAAGCAATTAGGACTGTGTATGTGTAGGCTCTGTGTGTTTGCGCAGACTGTGTGTGTGTGTGTGTGTGTGTGTGTACCGCCAACCACTCAGCTAAGGTTTTCTGAAGTCATGCTCTCTCATACACACAATCTTTTAGGGAACTGATATTTGGTATCTGATAATGCCCTTGTGCATACAGTGACCCAACACTGAGAATTAGCCCAGGTAACTGAATGACATTTGATCATTTTGTAACTTCTTGTTAGAGTAGCTATTTATTGAAACACCATATGTATTTGACTCCAATGGTTTTACATATAATATGCTCACATTCTAGCTGTAGCAGCTATCCCTGACACAAGCAGATATAAGTAGCGTGTGCAAATGACTATGAATTTGTGTATGGTTTGTGATGTATACAACTCTGTGAGCTTCAGTGAATATGTGCATAACTTTCTAGGTGTTTGTGTGTATGTGTGTGTGTGCTTGTGCCTGCATGTATGTGTGCAGCGGGTTCTTCCAGGTAAATGTCAGCGATAAGGTGGATGCCTTCGACTCGACAGACATGACTGCAATACACCAGCACTGGACACACATACTAAGGGGCCTGGCTGAGGGCACCTCTCAGCTCTCTGACTCAACGTGCTCATCCTGCTGAGGCAACAACCACCCATGGCCTCACTGTCTTCCTGTATCCCTGTCCTCTGGACTACCACCACAGGGGACTGCTTAGCCACACACCCGTCTCTTCCCTCTAATCGTCATGTACACAAGCAATACACTGCTCTCAGTCAAAACCACCACAGGCCAAGTAAAGTAACAAACACACATCTTGTCAGCAGCACTGATGCTTAATGAGAGGTGAACCGTGAACCCAATGCCCCAGCTCCGCCATAGCTCCCCCCACCACCCCAACACACACACACACACACACACACCCCATACACACACTTGCGCAGCTCAAAAACCTGTGGAGGCGCTTCAGCAAGATGACAACCTCCCACTGCCTCGCTCTCCCAGCAGGATCACTGTACACACACCTGTCTCCTCTTCCCCACTCCCCTACCCTGATTCTGACACACAAACACACACACACACACACACACACACACACACACACACACACACACACACACACAGACGAGGCAGATGAGCAAGCCAGCAAGGCTGGTGTTTTGTTTAGCTTTTGCTGACTGAGTGGCTGTCTAATGCATTGTCTTACAGTGTGCCAGCACTGCGTGCATTAGTGCCATGCATCTACTGCTGAGGAGACGGGGGCTCAAGTTGACATGGAGCAGATGCTCTCAGCTCAAGGCACTTAGATGAGGAATCAAAGCATCTGTGCTGTCAGAGCAGGGCAAATGGCCACTGTTCGCACAAGCTTACTCAAACACACTATGGAGTTGCCAGACTGTAACACAAGATGTGCTGGGTTGTGGAAGGATTCTCTCTGATGGAATGGTCTGTGTGTTCTCCAGGTGCAGGGATCAGGGGGCACACACTAAAGAAACACACTGAAGGCTAGAAGAACACTGGAATTCACAAGTTAGAGGAAATGTATGTATCACACTGAAATATCACTCTAAATGAGGCTCCCCTTCACCTCCAACCAACCACACACACACATACAGACGCACACACACACACACACACACACACACACACACACACACATATCTTGGGTAAGGACCAGGCAACTAATCTCTCCAGTAGAGAGTGGTAATGGGTGACGTGATGCTTGTTCCTGGCGCCCCCGTGCACAGACAAAGCGCATGGGCGTGACATCATGTCAGCGAGCACTCCGGGGTGACTCATGCAAGTATTTGCTGAATACCCGACTGGTGCGATGACACGCAGGTTTCAGACGCTCATAAATCATTGCTCTTAATATCCTCCGATATTCATCATTCCCCTGCTAATCCCAGGTCAGATTACCCTTTCAAACAACATGGGTTTCCATTCCATTAGAGCTGGGACGCAAGCACACCACAGGCTGCGACACCTGATATGACTCATCTCACTGATTCAACCAGTATATGGGTGATTCATTTCAGGGTTTTTTTGTTTCTTTTTTAACTTATTGTGCAAAGAATTTGTCTTGCTTCTCCCATGGTGGCAGGTGGACTGTTTTTGGAGGAAGTCTGTGGTGGTGTGGTGTGTGTGAGTGTATCTGTGTGTGTGTGTGTGTATTTGTCTGTTTGTGTTTGTGTGTGTGTGTATATATCTGTGTTTGTGTTTGTTTGTGTGTGTGTGTGTGTGTGTATGTTATGAGGGTGGTGGGGCATTTAGTCTTTCTGAGAGACCTCAAAGCACTGCACAACTCATGACTGACATGCTATAAAAGAGCAGTGTGAGAGAGCCATGTAGCTATTTTCTGCCTCTGGGGACATTTGCAGCTTTGTTGTCTGGTTCAAGGACGATCTCAACACCAGGCAAAAGGAAAGTAGTTGGCCAGAGAGGATTCCCTGTTGGAGGATTATCTGTTGTTTGCAATAATAATCAAGAACAATAAACTATATTTGTGAAAAGTTTTTTTAGTCAAAGCAAACATAATCTAAGCAAGCAATGCAAACGCAATCCTTCATTGGACTGAAAACACAAAATGTTACACAACGCAGAACAAATAGAACATAAAAATGTCTCAAAATCATAACACACTATGGTAGGACTATGCCACATTATGCTCTTCTACCACGACTTATTACGCATTATGCTGAGCTGAACAGGGATATTTATATTACTGGAGTACACTCTCCAATGGTTTACCGGTTCTTTGACTATCCATGCACACCCCTTCCCCCTGGCCTGACATGCAAAAGTGAGATGTGAGGAGATGGGGGGAGGGGGGTGTGTGTCTGCAGGAAGGGGGGATGTTTTCCTCCATAAGAGTACATGGAGGAGGGGGTGGGGGAAAAAGGATGGAAGCAGTCACAGATGGAAGAGATGCTGGGGTAAAGATGGAGGGGTGGAGGGATGGGAAGATCAGAGGAAAAGTGTGAAGGGGGGAAGGGAAGAAAAAGAGTCAAGAGAGAGAAAGAAAGGATAGAGAGGAGTTAAAGGAGATGGAGGGAATGTACAGAAGAAGAGAGAAGAGATGAAAGGAGAAGAGAGGTGTGAGTAAGAGAAGGGAGATCTAAAGAGAGGACACGCGTGTTTGGAGAGGAGAGCACACCCAGGGTGAGGAGACGAAACCACAGGTACAAAGCGTGACGACCCGATTGAGTGAAAAACAGAGCGAGAGAAGAGAGGTTGGGGAGAGAGAGAGAGAGAGAGGTCTACTCTGGTCTACTTGCCTCTGTAACTCTGTACTTGCCGAGCCAGTGCAGTGTTACGTAAAAAAGCTTTTTAACCTGCTTCAGGGCCACAGGCAGGCCTGGGCCCACACTGCTCCACACCACACCACACTCCAGCCCACAGTCTAAATTTTTAAACCTGATGTTGAAAATAGGCACCAATTGTTGTTTTTCACGGGGTCGGCAAACAAAATGTAACTGGCATTTTATAATCAGCAGTTTAGCCCTGCGACAGGGTGATATGTTAAGTTTCCCCCGACAACAGTGGCAGTGCAGCTGGAAATCACTTTGCATAACCTGCGGTCATACGAAGCCATGCAGGCTAAGAGCTAAAGTCCGAAACAAATGCTACGAGTGCAAGACATTATTCAAGTATCAAATCATGAGCCACAAGAGGCTTACATACACACACACACACACACACACACACACACACACACACACAGGCATGCAAGGCAGGTCTGATTTTCTGAGGGCAACTGATGTTTTTGAATGGGCGTCCTTCCTCCTCTGCCATCACCATCCTCTTCCTCATTCCCAGCTCTCTGCCTCACACCACTGCAAACCGGGTAGCACTGAATGGATGATTCTAGAAATTACTATAAAATGGGGGGGGGGTCTGAATGTGCTTTGTGTGCATCTGAGTGTGTGTGTGTGTCCTTCGTGTGTAGTTGTTGTAGTTGTGTGCAGATGTTGGTAGGAGGCAGAGCGGTGTCATCTGGCTGTGAAAAACTCCACACACTGCCTGCAGCCATAGATCACTGAGCCTTGGCCTACTAGACTAGCCGGAGACCTTGAGGTGACATTGGGGGAGGGACTGGCTGGCTTGTATGTGATTTCCACAGAGTGATAGTGTGTAGATCTGAACTGGTTTCTGTGTACGCTACATTGTCTGTGCTATGTTACATTGCATATATGTGGCTAAATCTGTGTCTGTAATGTGCGTGTTTGTGTGTATATGTGTCGGAGTGTCTGCGTTTGTGTGAGTGTTTGTGTGTGTGTATCTGCTTGTGTGTGCATGTGTTTGGCTGTATGTTTGCCTTCCTAATCTGAAGGAACATCACAGCTTGTTATTTCCACACAGCTCTTCTCTGCCATGACGTCACAGGAAGTCAGAGGATCATAGGATGGTGGGAGGGTGAGGTGGCATGGGGTGGGGTGGGGTAGGGACTGACGATCGAAGCTCTCAACCATAATGGCAGATCTGCCTGTGATTTAAGGACGCTAAACCAACATGGTCTCCAATAAGGAAGACCAAACCTCTGACTGTTTAGATTCCCCTACAACAGGAAGCACATCACTGAGGCAGAACACACAGTCATTGTTCTGAGGACAATTCCCAAGGGTAAGACCCCTAAGACCCCCCCTTACTGTCATCAGAGAATGAAATGCTATCCTATTGATTACTGAAACAACTCATGCCCCATGTGGAGGAAGCAACCTTGCCTGACATTGAATTACTCTCCTTTACTGACACTCCATGCTGTCATTTAACTAATAGATCCTTCAATTAACCTAAAGAGATTTTGCTTCCAAATTAATCCCTTGCCACTTCAAACCGCAGTTATCTCCTCAGTTCAACAAGAACAGAGTGGCAGGCTCACATTTATATTTGGCACAACTGCAGGAGCAGATGTGTTATTTTGATAGACTGAACCTTTAACGCACAGAGAATACATACAAAATGAGCATACACGTATGCCTTAGACAAATAGACCTCTATACAACTTATGCCAGCTATAACTCTACACTATCACAGAAAACCTGAACTTGACACGTAAGGGATGTAAATTACAAGGCTTTACTTTACAACTTTTTAAAGTGTGCGACTGCTATTCAGAAAAGGTGTGAGTTTAAATTATCATTGTGATGTACGCATTTTCTATGTGTTGTGCCAGAACTGCTTTTGCAGAAGAACGTAAAAGGGAAAAGTGAGATTTTTATAGCCCCTCTGTTAGCATGCATGACATGACTAAAGGGCTGGTCACACATTTCCTTTGGCATGATGCTGTGGGAGAGGACGGATAATGGCGCTAAAGGTCAGAAGGAGAAAGCACTCTTCCTCTCGCCACCTGACTGTCCACGCCGTCACCAGCCCCGCCACCGCCACCACCTTGACCACAACAAGCACCCGCATGGAAACTCAGTTTTGTGTTCCCCAGGACTTCCTGTACTGGATAAGGCTCTCCTCAAGCAGGAAGTGAACTTTCTGCTGACTTTAAGATGCTCAAGATTTTTGTTAGTATGGCATATTTTAAAAGACAAATATTACTAGTATTTCAACTATAGCTTTCCAATTTCTAGGATAACATAATAATATTCGAAAGGCATAGACAGGGCAGATGATCTCTAAGGTTACACATAAGGTTATCCTACATGTTGCACTGAGTTTATGAAGACATCTCTTGTTGTTTATTCTGACATTAGCTTCTGACCACAAAATGTAGTGTTGTAGCTGTCTGACCAGTCTCACCTATTGTGTTGTTTAAAGCCCCATACCACACAATTATAATTAATTATCATTTTATTATATTATTAAACCTGCTGGAGATTTTTCAAAATGTCTGTCAGTGGTCGTGCCTGGGTGGGGGGATGCTTGTGAGTTTGTGAGTGAGCCGTACCGGCCTTACCAGACTCCCAGGAGGTGCACAGCCTCCCCTGTCACCAGGGCATGGGCATGGGCAGATGGATCTGGCTTTGAGTTGCCTCCACTCTGCCAGCATTGCTGTTTTATGCCTTTCTGTTTCACTCCTCTGCTTCTGACACACACAACCACACACACACACACACACCAGCACTCAGACATACCAGCAGCTGAAATAACAGCAGCAAATGAACAGAGTGAGCAAAAGTTTTTCTTTAGTCTACTATGTGTTGGAAAAAAGAGAAGCTTTTTAGAGGCGCCATGGATATTGTATGTGAAGGCCATGTGTATTTTCTGCATCTGAGTGTGTCTATTTGTGTGTGCGCGCACGTGTGTGTGTGCATTAGTGTGAATGAGTAAGTGAATCAGGTCTAAGTGTTTTTTGTGTGTGCGTGTGTGTGTGTGTGCGTGTGTGTTTGTGTGTATATGTCTGTGTCTCTGTATCAGTGAGTCTTCCTGTGCTCTCTGTGATAAGTATGGTGAGCTGTGCTCGGCTCAGTACAACTCAGAGACCTTATTTAAAATGAACACCTGACCAGCCCAGACACCCACACAAGCTCAACATGAGAACACAACACACAGGAATTCAAACCACTCTTTTTAATGTGTCGAGTATCAGCAGCATATTCTGATAAACTAACACTGACTAACTAGTAACCAAGTAACCTACATTATCTACTCATGGTAATCCCAAAAAAGAAACAGAAACTATCTTTTTTTTTTACAAGATAGAGACATATGTCTGTGAAGATTCTCATTCATCCAGGTCATGGCAGAGGTGGTAGAGAACCAGTATGTCCAGAGACATACCTCCTGGTCCTCTATTATCAGGTCAGAACTGAAGAAGCCTTTTGGATGAAAGGTAAAACATCTTCAAGCTCCAAAAAAACATAAGTCCAGTTGCATACAACTTTGACACTTTGACTAGACGGAGACATATCAGACAAATCAGACATATTTTCTGAATTCATGTGGATTTTGTTCAATTTCTGAAACAAAATTGGAACAACTGGCATAATTCTCTCGCGCTCTTTACCTCTGCATAATAGGCTGGCTTTTTCCCAATGGTTTCTAAAAAGAGACAAAAGTGCTGTCTTGATGGGACAACCATTAGCATCATGAAAACTTATGCGCACCACGCTGGCAAAGACCAGCCCCTTTTCCCCTGCTCCCTGCCTACAGCAACTCAGTGCACTGGACCAGAATACACTACATCAATTCAGGTCAGAACACACTGTTGTCAGATCACTGGGGTTCGATCAGGTGTGTGTGTATGTGTGCATGTCTGTGACTGTGTGTGTATGCTTGTCAACGTGTATAAAGAGAGCTTTTCTCAGCGGATTGATTTTGACAATACACTGGCACTTTGCTCTGTTGCAACAGTTGAGCCAACACATATAGGCTGGAAAAAAAAACACAGTATGTCTGAGCTCCAGAGCTCGTCATCACACTGAGGAATCAATGCTGTCGCCCCTGACCGCTCCGCATCGGAGCCATCACTGGTTTCCATACCAACGCAGCGGCCATTAATGTTTGGCTAACACTCACGACCTCATTAAAATTCACCCCTGCATCTTTTAGAGACTCCACATCAAGCGTTGTTAAAGACAAAGCAATGGAAATGTATTCTTAGTACCAACAGCAAGAAAACATGCAAACATCCATTCTCCCATTTTAATTGGTCTACAGCCTGAGGAAAAAAATATCCTCTATCGGATGTGGTTTCTTTTTGTTTTTTTTTGTCGATTTGCTGCACTGACCTCCTCACAAAATTAGCTGAGTCATTGCCAAGATGACTAAATGAAGCCTGTTTGCAACAATCCCCATGAACTTTGACTGTCATAGACTCTGTCTAAACTCAGTCGTGTGTGTTTTGACTGCATGAGAGATGAGAGTCTCTCTGATATTACACAGAAGTGTAAACAAGCATGGAATCTTCCTAGAATGATGGAATGGTTCCATGATTCCATGGAATCTGTTTTATTCCATTATTTGGGTTACTGAACATATGCAAATGTTCGATTAACTTTTTTTTTTTTTTTGTCATAAAAAAAATCTTGAGAAATGAAACTTACGTTTATATAAGAATTTTGTCTTTTCTTTATTTGGTGAGAATTACAGTAACTTTGACTCAAGAGCAAAAATAAGATACATGTCAAATACTTTTGTTTGCATACAGTACTTCACTATTCTTAATATCAACAATAAAATATCCTCCAAGAAGGATTTAGCTGAAACTCAAAACTTACAAAGCAAAAAACAAAAAACTAATAACTAACCATGTAAGAGCTAATGTGGTTTATATTTCCAGAACTTTGCATGCCAGGGTTGATTGAGTCCAGATTTTACCTTGTGTTTAGGCAGGCGGCAACATCACGTTTCCAACATGTTCTCCACCACGCGTGTGAGTGAAGCGAAGCCTGTCGGATGCTGACAACTCAGTCCGGGTGCTAAAGGCATCTCTCAGCACAGCTAGACCCTTAAGTACATTACATGACTCTTTATCTGTGTTGACACAGCTAGAACATCACTGGGACCTATGCCAGCCACAACCCCAATACACACACACACACACACACAGACACACCACCACATGGACAAATGCAAATGCTAACACATTTAAAAATGCACAATGCGCAACATGGGGGTGTAGACAAGATGAGCCCGCACACTGAAACAAGCACTGGTTCGACACAAGGTATGTGTGTGTGTGTGACAGGGGAACTACTGGCACATACATCAGCAGGAGTTCACAGGGGAAGTTGTGGATCAACCTGTGAGCTTACAAATTGCTCCCTGAGCGCTCAACGTCGCTACCAACACAGAGGTGAAATATGACAAGCTGATGTATTACTATGAAAACTTAAACACAGCGTTTTAAAACACACTTTTCAAATGGATGCTGACAGTTACATGGTATACACACACACACACACACACCACCCATTTCCCAAAGCACTCAGTGTGCTTTCATGTTGAACTAAATCCCTAATTTCTGTAGAAATGTAAGTCTTTGGAGAGTGATTTAAATACGATTCAGATTGCAGAAAAAATACACTTCATTAAAGCTAAGTTGCAGCCTCATAAAAAAAAAAAAAAAAAATCTGTGTACATGCGCACCTCCATAGCAAAATAACAGCTGTGGGAGAACTTTTTTCATGGCCATAAGCTTGCTAAAATGCAATCAGGAAAACATTGATTATCATAGTAAAGACCTGTTTTGTGTTTTGCAATGTTAGCAACTTGTCTGCTCACGGCTCCAGAGTAAGAGGCAACCCAATTCAAACCCATTGATTAGACTTTATTTCAGAGGTAAAACCCACCATTGGAAACCACTCAGGCTTAACTTAATCAGGACACAGAGGCAGTTAAAATTAGATGCTACCAATGTAATTCAAAATAAAACAACACAGCCTGCCCAACTGAGTTGTTGGCTTGCCAATACAGACTCAGGGGATCTCGATGCTCATCATGAAACAACACAAACATACACTTACCCAGATAAACAAATCCCAATAGCCAATCTATTCAACACTACAGTTTTAACAACAATTATCGATTCAAAGTTGTGGACACATATTCCTAATTTCAAAAGAATTAAAAGCACCCCTTCAAATTTGACAGGCCTACTACTAGTTTGACAGACTCACTCTCAGGCTTCCTACCAGTTTAGTGTGTGTGTGTGTGTGTGTGTGTGTGTTACATTTTCTACACCATTCACTACAAAACACCACTACACACACTCTCTCAGTTGTAGGCCAACCTACTCCCCAAAACACAACTACCCACACACACACACTGTCAGTTGTAGGCCTACCTACCTCCCAAAACACAACTACCCACACACACACACAACCAGTCAGTTGTAGGCCTACTCCCTAATCTCCTACATATTCCTTCTCCCCCACAGACAGACTACAGGCCGTCCTCTGCTATCCTTGTATTCTATCAGTGGCCTGGCCTGCTAAAACCATTCTATCCATTACCGCTATCTTCACATTCGGATTTAAATAAAACCCTATCAGAGATACGCCGTTGCCAGGAAACACAACGGGATGCATCCCTAACAGGTTTAGCAACAGCCCTCTGAAAATCCACTCCCCCCACTCCACGAACACATCCCTCTATTGCCTCTGATTATCCAAGCGTCTGTTTTGTGCCGAGTGGATCTTCCACCCATCCAGAGTAGCTCACTCGCAGACTCCGCAGAAGCGGGCAGGGAGGTGTGCTTACACTGGGAGATTTGAACTGGAGTTTATGATGCAGTGTGCCGCTGCTGTGGTGGAGGCCGGAGGTTCAGCCTTTGATGGATCAGCCTCTGGTCCTGAGGCAGCTGTAGCAGCAGCACCTCCACCATCACCTCATTCTGCACTGAATACAGCCCTTTTTCCATCAAAAAGATGATTAGTTTTAAAACGATGCACATCAAAAGGCTAGTGCAACACACGTGATGGAAAAAGAATTACATTGCTCTAACAGCGATTTTGTCAAGCTGAAGTTAATGAAAATCCGTTTTTTCCATTTCTAATGGCACTAAAAATGTATTCGACCTAAGAACATCTGATGGAAAAGTGTCCTCTGTCCCAGCACAGTCAGTCATCACACAGATCCTTCCAGGCTTTACTCAACTATACCTACTGCGCACATTTTGGGGACAACTTCAAGAGCATTCAAAGGACCTTTCAGATCTAGTCGCTAAGCCCAGTGAATGACGTTTCACAAAAGAAATTAAGCTAAAGTTCCACCAGGAAGAATCAAACGTTACATCACTCATTACCAATCCAATCACTCGCATTCCCCTGCCTTATGTATATAAAAGCCTGTCTAACACACCTGCTCCTGCTGTCTTAGACGTCACTTCCCCCCTCCCTCCCCACCACCGCCAGTTGGGTCTCTGTCTCCCCATCACCGCCAGTTGGGTCCCTGTCTACTCGTCCAGGATGTAGGCTTCGCACCCGCCAGCGAAAATCATGCAGGATCTGTTGCATCTACCTCTTCCAATCCCAGACCACGGATGGGGCCTACAACTTTAAAAGTCTTTAAAGACTATTCATGTTACATTATTTCTTTGTATTATTTGTGTTCTTTAGATGTTTGAACTTTATTCCTCTTTTCGGGTCTTTCTGGGAAAAAAACCCCAGGCATAGGCACTCCCATGTCACAGTGTGCCAC
The DNA here is from genome assembly GCA_015244755.2 of Tenualosa ilisha. Classification (NCBI taxonomy): domain Eukaryota; kingdom Metazoa; phylum Chordata; class Actinopteri; order Clupeiformes; family Clupeidae; genus Tenualosa; species Tenualosa ilisha. Next base: position 104,399 of record PYXC01000317.1, on the reverse strand, counting down.
TATGACTCAAACAAATCCACAGCTCATTCATTTGCCAACAGTTCATTATGTGCTTTTATACCATCCACTCATGAGATGACTAATACGCAATCCTAACCGCTCACTTTAATGAAAATGTGAATTAGCAGCGGCGACAGAGGAGGCAGTGGAGGCAGGTTGTGCAGTTGACCTCAGCAGACTGATGATCTGACACAATGCCTGAGAGAGCCCAGAAATTGTTGCCCACATCAGTTTTGCCCTGGTATGTACGTTACCTCAAAAGCCCCCAGCAATCCATTTTTTTTTTTTTTTTTTGTTTTTTTATAAATAACAAAATGGTAAGTGGGTTAGAAACAAAACACAGTATCAATGTAACACATTCTGGAAGGACAAATTGCAGTCAATTATGACTTAAACTGAGGTGAGATTTACTGATACCTGCACACGCACGCATACACACACACACACACACAAACACACACACACACACACACACACACACACACACACACACACACACACACACAGCAATCACCCGGAAACCTTACCTTGACATAAAGCTGTTGGAACTCCTCCAGGTTGAGGCGTCCGCTGGGGCAGTCCTTGAGAAAGCCCTTGTACCACTGTTTGAGCTCGTGCTCGTTGAACTCTGTGTTCTTCACTAGGTCCTCCATCACCTCAGGGGTCAGCTTGCTGTTCTGTTTCCCCATTGTGTCTGTGGGAGACAGGAAACAGGCGCACAGCACACATTTACAATAAGTAGCTGAAGAGCCGACAGAATGGTATCTGCAAGGTGGAAAATGAACAAAGGGAGCTGGGAGGACCTCAGCTACCCTTAAAAGGTCATGTGTTTCCCTGAAAACAGGACTTTGTGAAATCTCTGAAAATATGCATAAAATACTATTTTCTGTGAATACAATATATTCATGTTTTCCTCAAAATTATCATCATGTACCATGACATTTTTGGCGATTATGGTACAACATGACCTATGATTTCACCTGTGCTATTTTTGCTGAATATTAATTGTTCCCTACATCAATGTACATATGTCCACCAACCCTATAATGAGCTACCCTGAAATTCATGGCATAATTTGCATCCTGGGTGTGTGTGCACTCAAACAAGATACACACACACACAAACAGAAATACAAATATACCAGGACTAATGTCACATGTTACATCCCACACCCCATGTCAGCACAGTGCTCTGCTGATTAAGCCTTTTTCTGGCACAGTCCCATGTGTAGCTAAGATGCTACATTTAAATTACACATTTAGCAGCACTAGCACTAGCCAAAATGCTAGTGAGTGCCAAGGGTGAGAAGTCAACATACTCATCTTTCTAACCACGATGAGGGCACTGCCTGGGTCTCCATAGTGTGGGGTGTGTTGCCATTATTCTAAGTGTGAGTCTGTGCACTTCTGCACTCAAATTAGGAAGCACAGACGAGGACAAATCAAAAGTCTGTGTTTCCTCAAGCATCGCTCATTTAAGTTTACCACATCTTGCTCAAGACAGAGAAACTGCAATGACCAGCATAACAGAGTGACAGGGAATGAACTGGAGTTTGGAGTCTGTGTGTGTGTTTGTGTGTGTGTGTGTGTGTGTGTGTGTGTGGGTGAGTGTGTTCATGCCAATATTGACTGAGCTTGCATTCTACCAAGATACTCATGGAAAGTCCCCGACAACTTGGGGCGATGGGTGACAGTCGGCCAGGTCTACGCAAGCTTTAAGAGTGAGAGTAACTGGGAGGGGTGTCAATTATCACTACACACACCCACACATACAAAATGTACAGTGCCGTGTACACAAACACACACACACACACACACACACACACTAACACACAGAAGGCCTTAGGCAAGACTTTGCTGAGCAACACTGCAGCAGTGTAGCTGCAACTATGGTACCTTGGTAATTCTGTGTGTCTGGAGCGTTTCTCACAAATGCAATAGACAACACAATGGTTTTCTCTGTGCTTAACTGGGTTGCTACCAGCTTGGAAACTGCAGCTAACTAAATGGCTCTGTCCTGCCAATGACGCACCTGCAGCTGCAACCTGCACAGCACGCGCACACACACACACAGGCACACACACACATAAACACACACACACACACACACGCACACACACACACAGGCACACACACACACATATAGGCACACACACAGGCACACACACACATACAGGCACGTACACACACACACACACATATGCAAAAAAAAAAAACATTTGGGACACGTATACTTTGCCATTATGTTGGGGTTCCTGCCGTCTTTTCATGTTGTGTTTGTTTAAATGGGATACTGGAATTCTAACTTGTAATCATTGATAGGCCAAAACTGGGCAGAGTTTTAGTGAGGGGTCAATTATTGCAGCATGAATAACATACAGAAACAGGAAGCAGAACCACACGATCATCACTCTGTAGTGACTCTGTAAAATGCAACATCAACAACAAAAGAACGACTGAGAAATGGCAAGAAAAAAAAGAGAAAGAAATACACAGAGCAGAGCGAGAGCGAATGAGTGAGCATGAGGGGATAAAATGCAGCTGATGTTGTTTGCTGGGCTGTAAACAACTCATGAGAGAATTAGTACATGCAGAGTTCATCTTGATATCAGCTATTCGCTCAGAGCCAGAGGCTGACGTGGAACAATGGTAAATCTGCTCAGAAAGGTCACTCACCGCAATTAATTTAGACCTCTATCCAGACACTGACAAAAATAATGACAAAGAGCACACACTGAGATGAATCTCTGTATAGAGAAAAAAGGTTAAGAGCTGTGAGTGAAAACAATCAATTTTCATTAGGGAAAAATTATTATTTTTTACTTTTTCTATGACAGAACTACTGGCCAAATGGGTGATTTCAAGAAGTAGGGAAATGCATTATTTTCCTTGCTGCACATTCCAAACCATTTAAAAAAACCTTCAATGAAACAGTTTGCTACAAATATTTAACCTTCTCTCAAGTTAAGCATCGCTTCCAGCACAGTTCATAATATGAACAGCTGTCTTCTTAGCACTCAGTATTATTATGAGTCCCATCAACTATTTGCCAGTTCCGCTTGACATATTTCTGCTCTTCCTGACCAGAGGACTGTGTGTGTTTGTGTGCATGTGTCAGTGAATGTATGTGTGTGTGTGTGTGTGTGTGTCAGGCGGTGTTGGGGGGGATCTATGATTTTCACATGGCTCATTAAAACATGACACATCCTCCGCTGAGCAGCCCACAGTAAGTCATGTCATGGCTCTCTACTGAAAACAGCTCTCTCACTCTCAAGCAGCCCAGACCAGTCTCCTAAGACTGCAGAGCGGCAGTAGTGGAATCCCGCCTGTCTCTCTCTGCCCATCTGTAATGGCAGGGCTCCAGAGAGAGAAGGCTTTAAAGAGTAAATGCCGGAAAGTGCCTCAATGCCATCTGTAGATATCATATGAGCTGAAGACAAAAGGGAAAAGGAGGCGTGAATCACATGGGGTCTTTACTGTCTGTGTTTGGAGCCAAGAGGAAAAAAATCAAGAGTAACTTAGTGACACCACATTGTTAACAAAGAGAAATTATTCAAAACCAAGACTGAGATAAGCAGAAACAAACACACAGATACACACACATACACACACACACACACACACACAGAGGCTTTGGTGAATGGCTGCCTGCTACTCTGCACCTCAATGTCTGTGTGTGTGTGAGTGTTTGTGTGTGTGTGTGTGTGTGTGTGTGTGTGTGTGTATGTGTATGTGTGTGTGTGTGTGTGTGTGTGTGTGTGTGTGTGAGACTGCAGTAAACGCCTCCTGTGCTCTGGGATCACCCCTCCCTCCAAGCACTCTTCCTATGAGACATGCGCTCCATAACCTGCGCCATTCTGCTGCACATAAAGCCCCACATAAACAGGGACAAGTGTACTGCCACAAAGATCCAACCTAATGCCTACAATGTGATTAGGCTGGACTGGACAGATACATATACGTGCGCACAGACTGATAGGCAACAAAAGCAATTTCACAGCAAAGCCAATCCTCCATGTCCACGATCATCTGATGTGCAGAGCAGAGCAGGTCCATGTCACAAAGACAGATATTACATCCACTACAGTACATCAAAAAGGAACTCTGGCATATGGATGTCAATGGCATTATCTTTGTTAGGGTGTGGTGGTTCTTGCATGCTCTGCTTTCCAAAAAGCAGTCCTATGAATAGTAGCTACTGTTTCATACGGCCTCATGTGTGTGAACCAGAGCATTCACAAAACAACAGTAGCTTGGTCATGGCTGCCACTGAATTGGCATCTGTGCCGAGCTGGCAGGATACACTGTTACCCACCTGCCATGCAAAAGAGTTAAAGGGCAACACTCCATGGCCAATCTAATGAGATGATAATTATTATGTTTGGCACTGCCCCCCTCGCCCATCCCCAAACCCCCCATCCCACTTGTCCAAGTCTGTGACAGCCAAGTTATTACAATTAGCTAATTAAGACCTCCAGACAAGGACCAATTAAGAGCCAGCCTAGAGCAGAGTGTTCTTTTTGGAGAGAAATCACTAGGCTCTTTTTGTTGATGTATAAGGGAGGCAGCAAGGGTGGGGGTAAGGTCCAGTCCATTTGGTCATCTGCCCACTGACCAATGACAGCCCATCAATGCGCAGCAACCAATGAGCATCCCCGTTTCTCAGAAAAGGGGCACACAGTGGTGACACACAGCAGCATGTTCCAATAAAACCGTAATGCACAGTGTTTTGTTTTGTTTTCAGTCCACTGTGCCCAGTTTAAATAGATACAAGTGTACACGGAAATCATCAGCAGTTCCTCTGTATCCCCTCTTATAGCAGTAACAGGGAGGAAGGAGAAGAAAACTACTTTCAACTGACAACCAATGGACTACAGCCCAAAAGACATCCTCTGCAAGCTAGAACAAGTCCTATGATGTTGCTCCTGATAAACACTGAATGAAAGAACGGATGGCTCCGTTACACCAAGAAGGCTGAGCAAAAACAGTCACTCTCACTACATCGCTGATAAAAAAAAAAAGACAACAGTAGAGCTATCGCCCTACAAAATTCAAAACATTGCAAATAATACGCGTATTAGATGCTGGGTAACTCAGTTGCTACATTCACCAGCTTACTTGCGATGTCAGTGCGTCATGTATTTGGCTGAACAAAATCGACGAACTGAGGCAATCTGATTAAGCTACTATATTATGTAACACCACGCATATATTTTCCAGTGTGGTTTGACCTAGGAAAACTATAATTGTCCACAACTGTAATTTTGTAATAAGACTTCGTTTATTACAAAACTGGCAATTTACTAGTTGACTGCACCTCACGTCCGGCGAATGGTTGGAGTTTATGTGCATGTGAAAGTGTTCATTTCGAACAGAAGAGCATCAGATATGGAGCAACAAAGCTTAAGAAAATCAGCGTGTTGGCATTATTCTGTTTCTTCTTCAGTGTCGTTCAGTGTTTTCAGTTTTTAACATCATTAATGTAACTGGTCCCAAATTACATCAGTGTGCCACAGCAGACGTGAGAGAGGAAATTCTCAAGTATCAGTCCTAATTCAACGTTACAATACTACATTCAAATACAGATTTTAACTTCTAAAGAAAAATGTGTGCACTATGATTAGGCTATCAATGTACTCTAACCTGTGAATGCGTCTGTCCAGAACATCTACATGCGCATTATTCCCTCCAAACGTGCGAATTTATTTGATTATTTTTCTCCTTCTGGATTCTTCGCAGACAAAACACAGTGATCCCTACACTCAATGTTCATCACGATCGATTTCGTATGTTGCCTAATATGGTGAACAACTAATGTTGATAAACAGTATATATTTTTTTCTTTTAAATAAACAGGTATGGTGCAATATTTTTATTTCGCCCACCACACTAACCCTCGTAAGCAAAGACAGCTGTCTGTCGTTAACATAACAGAGACAAAGCCTTGGTTAATCATAAAACTACAATCCAAAAACGCAATGGTTGTTTGCTATAGTCTACCTATCCCATGTCTGTCTTTAACGTAGCCTATTCTTTCAGATGACCAGATTAAACCTTTAATCTGTAATTTGTTATGTAGTTGTCAGATTTGATTTCAATTGTCTTACCTTTGAGTGTGTGCGAAGGTTGTGGAGGTCTGGTTTGCGCTCTGAGACAGGGATCTCTCTTTCAACTACTGCGATATGTCTGTCTCGAGGTGAGAACGGAGAAATTAGCCAGGTCAGAGCACTGGAAGGACCGTAGAGTCTCGGCGCAGCAAATGATGTGCCGCTAAACGATACAATGAACGGAAACCAGTGTCAGACCGTGCGCATCACCACGATGTCTCTCATGCAGTGTGTCTCTGTTTTGCATGGGTCCCTGCCTTAGAGCTGAGCTCATTTGAGTTTGCGCAAGTTTCACGTCTCACTCTCCCCGTTCTGTTTACAAGATAAAATGACATCAGCAATCAGACTAGTTTAATGAGGAGTAAACACGAGCTCTTTGAACTTTGTGGGTATGGGTTGTAAGCCCCTTTTTTACATTTAATTGTGCCATTAGAACTTTTTCATAACTTCAAATATGACATGTCAAATATTTGGGTGCGAACTTATTAAATATTATCTGAACTGCAGCGCGAGACAGCGATAAAGCTTCATCATGATGCTGTCAGTAATTCGCGCCATTGATGCTCATTATTCCAGAAGAGCTGGCACAAGATCAGATTAGTTTTTCAGCGCTTATATGGTAAGAGTTATTATAATGTAAACAATTTCTCAAATTGTCTTTTCCTGAGATACAGGCTGCCTACGGGTGTGCGAAGTTAGCTAGCAATTTATCAGTAGCCTACTGATCTACCCGAGGCAAATTTTTCCTTCCCTAACACTAACTATCTACTATACAACCGTAACAAATAACGCGCACTTAATCATTGGATAGTATTACCGTAATACTCATTCAATATCAATCAGCCTAACTCAGGCCAAGACCCAACACACCAGCGCAGTAAAGCTGAACGCTAGCTAGCTAACTGTCATTAACTGCAACCAAGTGTCTCTGCTGACATTAGAAACAGAACAGTGAATTTTCTGATTTATATGACCCATTATTAATGGTATGACCCAGTACTAATGTCAACAATTAACAAGACAATGAAATAGGTTTAAACACAGACAGTTACAAAACATGTAAACGTTAAAGTGTTTGAGCAAAGTAGCTTCAGCTAATATCACCTGATGCATGACGTTACTGGTTTTCAATTCCTTGTGAGAAGATTGAATTGCGTTACTATCTGCTGCGTGCCAATACAAGCTCAGTGTCGGCCTACGCGGTGAAGGCCTACCCTACCATGAAGTGGTGGACCTCTATCAGCTAGTCACAGCAACCATGGACGTTTCAGTGTATGATGATCTCATATTGACCATGGAATTACACAAAATTACTTATTCCTTAGAGTTTTTGATGTTCCGAGGCCATTATGCAGAGAAAAATATCAATTATATTTAATTAAATAGAAAAGCAAACCATTTTTGTTTTGTACTCGAGTATAGTACATGAATTTTTGTTTCGTGCACAGTAGAAACAAATGCATTTGTCAGATTGAAGAAGACATTAAGTCAAAGTAGATGGTAGATGATGTAATGGTTTGACTGAACCTATGGATTGTACTTTTTATTAATGGCTGGAAACTAAAAACAGAAATTTTCACAGGTGTGACAGAACTGCAGTAAAAAAAAAAATGGAGGTCTTTGGCACTACTGGAAACATTTGTCAAAAACCGACCGGCTCAGATGTCACCGATGGTGATTCTGCAGGAGTTGAAATGAGTTCTGCCTGTGATGTCAGGGTGGGTAGTTCATTTCTGAATGAAAACACCACAGCCCCAGTGTCACCTAAAAGAATGAGGCTTGACACAGACAGAATGGAACAGCCTGCAGCAGATATGCCTTTCTACACAAACAACAGCAAAACGCCACTCAGTGAAGCTGAAAAAGAAATACTGCTTGCTCAAAGTAGTTCTCTGCCACACTGCATTTTACAGGAAAGTGACACGGCAAAAAAACAATTTGGAGTGAAGGTTGAGCAGGCAGAGACTGCAGAGTTCCCTGAGGAGAGCACTGTACACAATCAAGAGTCTGACAGTCACCCATTGTGTTATATGAATGCCAAGGAGACTGAGAGTGATGCTGAACGTGAGATCACAAAAAGTCCAGGTCTGTTGCAGGGTGTTGAACATGCTGTGAAGTCTCACCTCATCGCAATCACATTTGATAATATGGACGCTAGTGCCTTTGAAAAGTGTGCAGTGGGGACATATCCAAGGAGCAGATACAGCAGTGTCGCAGGTGCAAGCAGTGTTTCACCCAGTGATGATTTTCAGCAAGAGTATTATGGTAACGCTGATAAAGAACAAGGGGCTGAAGAGTGCTACATTCTCACAGCCTCTCATTCGGTGTCTGACTCATCTCCCTCCAAGCCTGGAAGAAACTCCTATGGGACCCTATCAGGCTATGGGGATGCGGTGGGAAGTCAAGACAGACCCAGTGTTTTTATAGAAGATGTGCACGCTAGTGATAGAGGGACAAAAGCCGGCGTTAACGAGGAGCGCATAGTGTGTGAAGAAGAGATGGTTGATTATGCAAGCCCAGGCTCCATCTTTACTTATGATGTCTCATTAAGTGGTGATTTGGGAAGTAATGAGCCCAAGATTAGTGTGTCTCTTGCTCTCAGTGTTCCTGGTGAAGCACCCCTATGGCTCTCCAGTGGTACAACAGAAGATGCCGGAGCTTTGCACAAGAGCAATGAATACACAGCGGTTGTTGCACATTCAGGCCTTAGTCAAATGCCAGCCAGTGTGTATAATGACATGTCAGCTGTAACTGAGATGGAGGCAGGCCATGAAGTTAATGGGGCAGATGAAGAGAGTCTCAACATCTCTGAATACAGGCATCCGGGAGTGAACTCTCTGACCGGTGATTCAACATGTGAAACAGTTTTGCCCTGCGCCTCTGACGTATCACTGAATGACACTACTCAATGCTGTTCTTTTCCAGAGGCCTGTGTGAAGTCACCCCTTGTGAGGGGTGTGGTGTGTGAGATTTCTGACGATCGCTGTGCTTTTGTATTGCCCTCATATTGTGATGCTGAGAACCTAAATATGGAACCGATTCCAAGAAGTCTACCTGAGGATGATGAACAGCTTGTGATTAATGACATCGGTTTGGATGCATTGTTGCCAGCATCTAATGGCCTCCCAGGGGAGGGACCGACCACAGAGGATGCGGTGAGTATTAATCCCCATGGATCAACAGCGTTTGGGAGCTTCACCAAAGATGCAGAGAGTTTTGACACTGGTGCAGAAGCGATTTCTGATTCATACGCAGCAGGGACTAAAACTGAATTGCTTGTTCAGGCAAGTCTGGTGTCTGACTCTGTGGACCATCACGAAAGTAGGTTGGAGGCAGCGGTGTGCTCATCTGCAGACAGGCCTATGGCCATGGGAGTGGAGGTGAATTTTTTTGACAGAAGCCCTTCCCCAAGTGAAATGGGACTCTGTCTGAGGCTTCTGTCTGAGGGCTCGGAGGAGAAATCAAAGGACCTCTTGCGTGGAGCAGCGGAGCAGCAACTAGTGTCCCTGCCTGAGGAGGAGAAAGCAAAAGCGACTGATGCGTTCGCCCACAATGATACCTCACATGAATACACAGTCAAGGACATGCCGCCATTCACCCTTTGCTCTGACGCAGTTGTGCCTTTATCACACGTGTCTCCCGCTGAGGATGTGACAAAAGAGAGGCCAGTGCAGCCTGTTTTCTCTGAATGTTTACCTCTGGGTTTCGACTCATTTGAAAAAGTACAAATCTCTCCTGACAGTGATCTTGAAAACAGCCCACTCCTTCACAGCTTACCCTTGCCTGTGGTTGCAGCTGCCATCACACATGCTCTCACAGTTCCTGCACCTGATAATGGCCCCACAACACTTGCACACACTGGGACTTATTCAGACGAGGCAATTGAATTAATATTACACCATAAAGACAATTGTTCTGCCTATTCACAGGACAGATGTGCCAGATTGGAAGGTGAAGAAAACCAAAGGAGGAGCAATTCTGTTTCTGTTGCTTCTCTTCAACTGAGTCTTTCTCCCTTTGAGCCTGAAGAAAGCATCCACCCATCAAACAGCACCACAGGCCCTGGTGTTCCTCTGTTTGGAATGAAAGAAATGTTTGATTTAGTTATTGAAGAGTTGCGTTTGTACTTTGAGATTGATCAAGAAGAAGAGGAAGAGAAGTCAGATGAGTTATCTGCCGTGTCAAGAAGAGGGACCAGTGCCTTACGATCCAGTCCAGTTTCACTTGCTGAACAAGAGGAGGTAGAATCTTCAGATGTTCACAAGGTGCTTGAATGTGAACAAGAAGTTCCCCTTGAGAGTGGCCATCCTCTTCCTGAAGAAGACTCTATGTATTCCACCATGAACAGCAAAGGTGCATCTTTTTACATTATTGATTTACACTTGAATAAGAGGTGCCTTTTCTGTTATACCATGTGTTCTATTCTCTTTCAGAACTGAGAAAAAATGACAACCACATGCCCTGGTCTCCTGTGTTCCTGTCTGCACCTTTCCTTGAACATCTCGGTGAGAATGAGCTTTTAAGTGGCACTTTCCCAGTGCATTTATGTCATTGTATTGCGAAGAATAGTTTCTTCAGTTCAGGGAAATTATAAAACAACCTGCCTCTAATCACATATGTTGGGTACAAGTTGTGACAATTTTGTGATTTTGTGATCATTTTGAACACTTTTCAAAAAGTATCCATGTGATTCAAAAGTATCCATGTAATTCAGAGTATCCCTTTAATGACACAGCGAAGTCGACTTTAGAAATGAGCCTAATGGTAACACCGGAAGTGCTTTACCTGGACAATGAATAGTATCATTACATACATTTGGTGATTGTTGGACATTATTACATCTTTCTCAGAAGGAAGTATATTTTCAGTCGTCTGTGTCCACATGTGAAAAAGCTCTTTTGTAGTGCTGCCCACAGATTTTCAGTTAAAGTGAAACACTGGCGCTGAAGCTATTAAGGCTCTTTTTAAGCATGTGCACAAGTCAAACTTTCGTTTTAAAACGAATGAGGTCAGTAGCTGGGTTTAAAATTTTTACTGTCTACAGAGAGTTTCAATGACTGCACCTGTGCCACTTGGCCAGACGTATCCAAATCATTATTAAAAAAGGCTCAGCATAGCAAGACACTTCGGTCGTAGCATCATCAGGGTGTCTACAAATTAACTCCAGCATTGAGAACATTATTGGTAAAAAAGTTGGACCCATAAAAAAAGATGCATAATAGCTTCAGCATCAATGTTTCAGTAGAATAGAAATATGTTTTGACCCCCCCCCCAGAAAGAGTAGAGGCACCACCAAAAAGACTCGAGCCTCTGAAAACCTGCAGCCGCCCAATCCGTGTGGGACTCTCCAAGAGGGCCAGGACAAAGCAGCTGCATCCTAACCTGAAGTAAACCCAGTCCAAGGTACAAAGAGGTCGGCTCAGGTGTGAGATATGGCAATGCATGCTGCAGACCTACATATTGGCACTACTAGAGCAGGCCAGGTTCCAAAGACTCTAAGGTACGACAGTGTACTTAACTTTTTTTTTTTTTGCGTGGCCTTATTCCACACCTGGTATATTACTTGTTCTGTTATTAAGGAGCTGCCCTCAATCACATTTAAACTATCAACTTTGTAGTATTTATTTTATATATTTATGCAAATGGTCTTCAGTTATCTTTTGTTACTGCAAATGTTCAAAATGTCAAGCTGTTTGGGGCAGTTGTTGTTTCGACACCCCTATGTAACTTGTCTTTTTAACTCTATTTGTGTGTTCTGACTTCTTGGTTCTTTACACTGCATGAGCAGTATTTCAGATTAGTTAGACAGTTTGCACTGAGGTTATGGAAACTTTAATGTAACATGGTCTTTTCATAACAGTGTTTTCTGTCCAGTGAGCCTGAGGCTTTGGGGAGGGCTACAGATGACAAATAAAATAACATATTACAGTGTAACAGCTCCGACTTGATGAGAACTGTGTATGTAGTGTGATAAAAGCAGCAGTGGTACCATTCTCCTAATAGACCATACCATATTAACAGGATGGCATCACCAGAGACACAGGAAGGGAGGTACAGAGATTTTAAAAGCTCCCTGTTGTGCCATTGACTAACCTGTATAGTAATAGCTTCTAAAAGCTCTGTCTTGCAGGAAGGATTTATTTTATAAGAATCCCTGCCAAAACACCAGGAACAAAACCAGAGCTCTACTCTCATCATTACTCACTGCCTTGTGCCTAATCATTTTCTGAGGGACCAAAAATGGCAGATAATGGTGAGATCACTGAGATTTTTGGCTCCCAATTAAATCCTGGTTGCTGAAATGTTTCTGCCTGCATAATTTCATTCAATGAATTGATGTAATTTGCACTTGGACAAGAACACGCTGCATTCTCTTTAAGTATGAGGGCGCTAAAATATATCAAAGGCTTTCCCATTATTTCTAATGGCTGCAGTGGCCTTTAGGAAACATAAAAATTGGAAAAACAGTCAAATTAGTCAAGTTCTGCCTGTCTCTTCTTTTTTAGTTTTGGAATAGGGTCCTGGGATTGCATTTCAGATCATGTAAAGTACATATTTTAAGATGGTTCCATTCATTGGTTTGGTTCTTCATGCTGTCTCTGAATTTTAAGCCTTATTCAACCATGCCTAAATGTTAAATTGTCCAGTGCACTTTGATGGTAAAGAGATTCCAAACAGCCATCTTTTTTCCAGTCCTTATGCAAACCTTATTTCATTAGTGGTCAGGTTGGGTGGTTTCTCCAAAAAAACAATTAAGCGTTTCTGTGACATGAAAGAGAGAGCGCAGCTCGGACCGTGGAGACATCAAAGCTCTGGACAGAACCAGAAGGCCTTTATTGAAGTTCTTAAGAAATTACTCTCTGCTAGCCGACTACATCATTCTTTTAACTACAAGCACAGTAACAGGATCCAATAAGCGTGTGTGTGTCTGCGTTGTGTGTCTGCGTTGTGTGTTTGTGTGTGTGTGTGTGTGGTGTGTGTGTGTGTGTTTGTCTGTATTGTGCTACTGTAGTGTAGGCAAAAGAGGTCTAGGTACTGAATATATTGCACAGCGTTTGACAAATTCATGTTATTCTTTCTTTGGAAGCTGAATATCTAAGAAAATGTTTTGCCTTGAAATTATATAGGGTACAGAATGGTAGTACAAATACAAAGATAGTACCTTATAGTACACAGATAGTACCTGATAGTACAAATGCTTGTCTTGATAGCTTACTTTTACACTTTTGTGGTGGTGTGGTGAAAACTGGTGTGTGCCGTGGGTCTGTGTGACGATTCATTTGTAACAAAGCAGGAAAGGCTTCACTGGAATCTGTTCATCACCCGTCACATCTTTCAATTTCTGCTGTTTCACTGTAATCATAGTTGAGCAAAGCATACTTCCATGTGACAAGCTTTGTGTTATAGATTTTTATGCGTTCCACCAGTAAACCAGTGTCTTTAACCTGAAAAAAACCCAGCTGGGTATATGGATGGAGGAACCTTAAATGCTGAAACGCATATGCTTTCACTGAAGGGCTTTGTTATTTGTGTGTATTAGGGGGTAGACAGTAGCCTGATGCACTAGCCACTTTCACATCATTTCACTTTGTGCAAAACGTCAGTTAGCATGTATGCGCTCCACAGTGGGCAGATACTTTCTGATTTAACCAATCACTACTGTTTGGTCGTGACTTAGGTTCATGCGCTTATGTTATGCGCACCCAGCTCAGAGCCTGGCTCCCTGATGCAGTGGTGGAGCTAAAAGAAGCTGAGCAGAAGCACTAGGCCACGCTTGCCTCACCAAATAGACAGCAGAGTTTCGATCAAAATTTTCCCAGCATTGCCAATGAAAGAGACAGAAGTACACTTTTGTGGTGCTACAGATTTGACAGATCTGTGGGGTTGGGATAGCACAGACAGGACAAAAGGAACATATTGCTCATTAAGCTGATGGAAGGAATTAAAATATGTTTCCCATTTTATGGCTCTGTTTATAGCAGAAAGGAGGCAAAAAAAACTGTGAAGTTAATTGTGGGTTGGTTCCATATTCAGCCTAGAGGCAGATGGGACTCTCATAAATGCCACAGCTCCCAAAGGCACAGTATCCATAACTGGTGAGGATCATTTACCATTTGAACTGCACTCAGTCAGTCACTTGATTGCTTGGCCAAATGGATTGTTAATTTTTGTGATCAGGAATCCAGATGTGACTGTGTAATTCTGACCTCGGTTCCAGTACTCAGTCAGAGACTGTGTGGGCTCAGAAACGGTAAATATCACCTTTTTAAAAAATCACAGAGAGAAACAGTGAAAGACACACTAATTGCAGCTGGGCCACCCACGTCAACTTAACTTAGCACCATTGCATACATACTTCTGCGCCTACATAATGAACGTTTGCGTACTTAATGCCTGCACGGTCCTCCCACTCAGGCAGACGAAAAACCATTAGCAGAGAACCGTGTGGAGATAATCATCTCCAGAAGTTTCTCTACCAATAATCATGGATCCACATCGGATGAAGGTAATGCATTATTGAAGTGGTTATGTATGTTGCGGCTTGGATCAACATGAATCGTGTCTTGTTAGAATTTATTGTGTTTAATTAGTGATACATTTTTCACCACCTCAGTTTTCTCTTTTTTTGTAATAGAACAACAAATATTTAAAGACTGAGACCCTGAGAGAGAATGATGAAATGTAAAAAAATATAATATTTACTTAAAACTAATTAAACACAACAATGCATTCAAATAGGGCATTAACTACTAGCATTTATAACATTTAATGTGTGTTAATTCTTAAGGTAATATTTGGTAAATCACAACCACTTACTAATCATATATATTGATAAGAGACTTGATTTTGTATGTTTAAGTTTGTGCTAACTCTTAAACCTGATGCACACTGTAATGTTCTTATCAAGCAGCTTTGGCAATACTCAACACTCTTGCTATGGCAGCTATAGCAGTTTGGCACAGGATATTATATATTTGTCATGAAGATATCCGATAATCACTGGCAGCATACCAGTGTAATGTATTGACACTGAATGTTGTAATAATTAATGACAGTGTGACAAGGTGTTACTGCAAGCAAAGAGGTTATTTTATAACAGTAATGTGTGTCACAGCACGTAGTTATTCATTAAATCAACAGTTCAGCTCTGTCACTAATGCAGTAAGTTATAACAGTTATACTAATATTATATTAGTTGTTCTGATCATCCACAGCCAACTCATAAATTATCTAGGCAGAATAGTCTTCATACTATGACTGTGATATTAATATCCTGATATCAGCTAAAAATGACCTTGAGGGGTCCCTTTCTAAGGGCAGCTGTGATAACCAGATTTTGAAGAAAGGACCAAAGTCATTGACGCATTTTACATAACCCAAATGCCTTTAAAGAAAAGCCAGAACCACAGAATGAAGCTCATTGTCTTATGTAGAAAGAAATGTTTCATTTTTTCCATTTTCATTTTTAGCTATTGAACAAAGCAGGAATGGTGCAGTAGGATTGTGTTTTTATGAGACTAGTGACAGTATATTGACCTTAATAGAATCCTGAATTCCTTTGGATCTTCTAAATTGAACATGAAGGCTGCTTATATCCTGAAATTTCATAAAAACGTAACCTGGTCATGTTTACAAAAGACTGGCAAACAATACCACCACAACGCTGTCTCACTCTTTCTCTTTGCCTTATTCAAAGAAATGATTGAGTTTGCAGCAGTTGCCCTTTCTTTTCAAACTGTACTGTAACAGACAGAAAATAAACCTGACTGCCTCATTGAGCTGACTGCAGACTCTCTCCGTCTCTCCCCCGCTCTACCTCTGTTGTGGTCCCCTCGGGGGGGTTGGGTCTGGAGTCTGGGCCACAGCCAGCAGTCTGCAGCAATCAGCTGAAACAACACCACTGTGTCTCTCTGGCCAAGAGGCTAACAGGGCCTCACAGAAGATACTTGGGGTGACTGATTTGTGACAGTTTTGTTCAGGCGCACTGAGACTTCAACAGATTCTATGCATTTATGCATGCAACTGCATTTTCCTGCAGGACCATAGCTTAAGGGAATTGTAGTTTGTGAGTTCATAAATAAATGAATAACGAGGCAACTGATAAACAAGGCACTGCTTCTGTTACGACACTGATTAGGGATCTCCAACTCCCTCTCAAGAAACCAGGGACCTCCAAGAACAATCACAATATCTTCTAATGTCACCTAATTCAAGACTACTGTAGAAACAGAGAAACAGTCAAATGCACAGAGCTTAGAATGCATCTAAAGACTACTGTAGAAACAGAGAAACAGTCAAATGTGCAGAGCTTAGAATGCATCTCAAGACTACTGTAGAAACAGAAACAGTCCGATGTACAGAGTTTAGAATGCATCTCAAGACTACTGTAGAAACAGAAACAGTCAAATGTACAGAGGTAAGAATGCATCTAAAGACTAGTGTAGAAACAGAAACAGTCAAATGTACAGAGGTTAGAATGCATCTCAAGACTACTGTAGAAACAGAAACAGTCAAATGTACAGAGCTTAGAATGCATCTCAAGACTACTGTAGAAACAGAGAAACAGTCAAATGTACAGAGCTTAGAATGCATCTCAAGACTACTGTAGAAACAGAGAAACAGTCAAATGTACAGAGGTTAGAATGCATCTAAAGCATGATTCCAAATGAGAGTGCTCCCACCATTTAATGATTCTCTCTGTTTTTGCTTTCTCCCAGTGTTCCTTCACACAACCAGCTGTAATCAAGTAGGTTAAATGTTTCAATGCTGTAAGGTTAGTGCTAAGGATCAATTGTCTCTGGTTTGCTGTTCCGCCCAGCCCCCAGCCAACTCTCCCAAAGACATCACTAAAATCTGCTGATTGATTGGCAACATTTCATGCAGCTCCATATTATGCCTCTCTCGCTTTTTCTGTCTGTGTGTGGAGTCATTGGCTGGGCTCTGAACATTGCCATGTATTGCACCTTGAAATTACATTCACGTCAAATTCCAATCAAAGTAATTTTTTTCCCCATCTTGATTTTTCAAATTCCTTACCAGTGCCTTTTTAGTGCATCAGGGAAGAGCTGCGATGGAAAAATTGTCAGTTTACCTTGGTCTCTTAGTATAGAGTTTCCTTCAAAATTTCAGCCTCTATTTGACCCAGATTTCTTTTCAGACAGGTCACTCATTTCCGGTGAAACGTTACTGTATTGAGGCAGCATATTCAATTTTGTGAAGCACAGTGGGTTAGATAGATATTAGGCATACGTTTTAGTTGTATAGTGTAGTTATACTAGGTTAATACCCAAGGTAAGTCTAATGAATAGCTTGATAAAAGCTCTTGATGTTACTCAGATTGCCAGTTCAGGCTTAATTTCATAAGCTAGTAGCCAGCTTCATTGCATAGTTACAATTTTTACCAATGTAGCATCGTAATTACGAGAAATGGCCGGGCTGTCTTAAGTGACTCCATGCTTATGAGCATTTGAACAAAGTAAAGGTTGTTTTGTGCCAGTTAACTGATTGCTCTTGAAGATTGAGAAGCAGTTAGAAGGCAAACCTTTCTTGACTTTGTGCTGTATCAGATTATGATGTAAATGTTTTTGCAGCAGAGATGGGCGGAGGGGGTATGTGTATGTGTATAGGTTAGGTGGGGTGGTGGTTGTAAGAGGATTAGTTAGTCCGTTGCCATATTGAGTGCATGGAGTTGGTTTGGGTGTATATGAGAAGGCTGCTTAGGGCAAACTAGCTAAAACTCAGTTGCCCCAAAAAGACATTGTGAACACACCACTGTTAAAGATCCTAATGCAGGTCTGTGCATTGCATGATGGTGCACTAATACTTGTGGGTGGAGAATTGCAGCCCCCACCCACCCTCCCTTGCCCTCGTGATGGGGTGGACTGTGGGTGGAGAGGTTGTTGATAGTATATTGATCCAGGAGTCGTTTTTCATTCTGCGCCGACACAGATGTGCCGCATGCTGCTCTGCTGTCTGCTCTCATCTGTGAGCTGCCACTCAACCTGAGATGGCAGGGCTCCTTCTCCCGCAACCGCATAGCGTCTCGCTCTGACAGAATGAGAAATATTCAATCACGCACTCATCAGCAGGAGGCTCTCTGAATAGAAAGGAATTCATGTTTGTTTGTTGTCAGATACAATTGTGCCAATTACCCCAAACACAATAGAAATGCAGAACAATCTTTGGAAGTGGAAGGAATGTATAAGTCTAGCTGAAGACTCTTAGTTTAGTGAGGTAGATCTCTAAAGGATTTCCCCCAAGGTTATAATACTTGATTGTAAAACCACACCAAGGCAGGTTTAACTCAGCTCTCAATGCAGCCGCTTTTACAACAGCATACAGGCATTAATTCATCAAAAATTCAGCAAAATATCAGCAGCAATTTCTTTCCTTCTTGCCTGGAGACAAGAGTCCTCTTGACTTGACTACTTGAGAAGTCATCTGTGTGTGTTCCCTGCCCTTAGAAGACCCAAGCGTGTTTGATACGAAATCTGTGTTCACTAAAGTCACTAGATTACCGCACAGCACTTTGTGTATGCCATAGGTTCTCAGTTAGGTAACTACAGCTTCCGTCCGCCTTCTGATTTGTGGCTATTAGCTCATTTGGTGTCATTGTCTTCGTTATCCTGGTCGGTCTCTGTATCAGATTCAGCCTTAGGGAACGGCTCATCTATGTGTCGCCCCCATTATCACATACTGTATTTCTCTGGGCACTCTATTGCTCACTGGACTATGTCTGACTAACTGCTTCAGGAAATTACAGATGCAAGAAGTGTGGAGAGAGAAATCATATCAATCTTCGCTTCGCTGACCACAAATTCCTTCCCTTTCACCTACTGTATGTTGTCCAGCTTAAGATAAATCCCTGCTGGCTGAGTTTTTTTGAAAATACATCCGCTTCCATGACCAAGAGGTTTGTTAAGGACACGGATCTATACTGTGGTGCATTTAAAAAATAGCTGTTGATC
Organism: Tenualosa ilisha; assembly: GCA_015244755.2. NCBI lineage: Eukaryota > Metazoa > Chordata > Actinopteri > Clupeiformes > Clupeidae > Tenualosa > Tenualosa ilisha. The sequence goes on along the minus strand of PYXC01000317.1, from coordinate 85,325 downwards.
TTTTATGAGGTGCATGAAAATGAACATGCACACAAGGAGACAGACAGACAGACACACATGCACACAAGGAGACAGACAGACAGACACACATGCACACAAGGAGACAGACACACACACATGCACACACACACACACACAGCATTAGGGGCACAGAGTTGACAGCATGCATTGCATAAGGCTGACCACAGGACAGAGTGAGAGCGGAGACTCGATGAGGACTGTTTATTTCACGAGTTTAAGCGCCCCTCTGTCGGACAGCAACGGATTATCTCCAACCCCCACCCCCACCTCCCCTCCACCCCTCCACTCCACTCCACCTCCCCTCTTCTGACAAGAGCTAGCAGGAAGGGAATGAATACTGCATTGCAGCAAAACAAATCGTGAGAATCAGTTAAGTGCTGCTGATTGTAAAGAGTTCTCGGCTCCTTTCCACAGTCACTCTGGAAGCTGATTTTTTCATGGAGGTTTCAGGGAGGGAGGAAAAAACTTTTGGTTTGCCGCAGTCGCTGACAGAGTACACATAATGGATGGCCGGTTCGTTTTCCCTGAAAGGGGAAGATGAGTAGAAGCATGAGTAACTGCAAATAAAAAAAACGAAAATGCTTTAAGTATATATGGTTAGACTATGGGGTTACCTAAGTGTGATATTCTGTGTTGTGTTGGGGCGAGAGAAATTAATTTGTTCGGCCCGAAGAGGAGCCCATGCCAAGTACACAGGCACCATGGGTGTGTGTGTGCATGCGTATGTGTATGTGTATGTGCATGCTTGTGTGTTTGTATTTGCATACAGGTGGGATATCATTAAATGTGTACATGGGTAGAAAAAGGCAGGAGAATTGCCTACAGCCCTCAGAAGATAATATTTCATGAACGATCCAGACTGCAGCTTGTGTGGGCGTATGTGGGTGTACACGTGGGTTGATGAAAATCTTCAGCCAAACTACACAAACTACGACAGTACAACAGACAAAGTTACAACACAGTAGAGCTTGTTTTTTTGTTGTTGTTTATTTTGGAGAGGTTTTAAGAGCCTGCTTAAAATGCAAGACGGGGTTAAAGTAGCATTCTGTTAAAATCAAGCATGCTTTGTTCAACTTGCAGAAAGTCTTAATAAACTCCTTAATGAGGATGTGGATGCCTTTGGCCTTTTTAAAATTTCAGTTGTTTGAGAAAAGAAAAGACATGAGTACAAAAGAGCCTCCCACCTCCCACTCCCACCTGACTTCACTCGTCCTTTTCTTGTTTTGAAATTCCCTGTGGATGCCTTTTCGGACCTGTAATAGGTTAGCATCAGGTCCTTAAAGAGGAAGGTCAGGGATGGCAGAATTGAACAACGCGCAGATGTGTGAAAAGCATGAAGCTATGTTGTGTGGGCTGAGTGTCCAGCCATTGCTATGGTAACAAGGAATAGCAGGCCTTCCTTTCTACTGCAAACATTCTATGACTGCCGTTTTCTTAGTCTAATATTCAGTATTACTCACACACACACATAGGCCCCACAGACAGAAGGACACACACACACAGTCATACATACACACACACACACACAATTTTGTACTTCGTATTCACACAGCTATCTTCAGCTGCCTGACAGCAGACAGCAGTCTCCTGTGGATACACTCATACATATACAAACACACACACACACATACACACACAACCCTCATCAATCGCACACAAACTCTCTCTCTCTCTCTCTCTCTCTCATGCCGTTCTTCCCATTTTTCTTTTCCACCCTGTACCCCCCTCCAAAGACTATTTCTGCCTATCTACCTACTTCTCTGAAACAAACACACACAGACACACACAAAAGAAACATGCAAAGATCAGGTACTGCCAGCCCATCCTCTAACCAACAGCATCCTGTTGATGTGTCAGTCTGGTCATTAGTATTCAGCTCTCCTCATACTCCATACACACATTAATTTTCACACACACACACACACACACACACACACACACACACACACACACACACACACACACACACACACGCACGGCCCTGTCAGCACGGGCAATCAGCGAAGGGTCATGAACAGCACCTTTCTTGCTCAGTGTCTTACCTCACCGAGAAAGGTCAGCCTGACCTGGGTCAAAGCTGTGCTTGATAAGTCAGTGGCATTATAACAAGCACAGGGGCTTAAGGCTATGTCATTACCATGACAGCAATATACGACAAAGTGATCCTTGCATTATCTATTGTTCTGTCTGCTGATTGCTGTAAGCGTTTGAAAAGCTGAGTTGAGAAGGGCAGATTGGTTCAAGTCTAATCAAGTTATTTCTAAAAGCCCATGTTAAAAGCAGTCTCTGGAAAAGTGCACCACAAAATTGTACCAGCTCCACAGCGTCTTCTTCATAAAAGGGTCAGGAGCCCTGGATGAGAAGACCTGGGAACAGGGGGAGTGGAGGGAAGGGGCCAGGGGTTGAATTTCTTGATGATCCCTGCGCTGAGTGACGGCCCTTGGAGAAGCTTGGGCTCAAGGATAGGTGGAGAGATGGAAAGAGATTGATTGTCTCCAGCAGCAGGTCAAGGCCAATTCCTGACCTTTTGAGAACAGGGACACTCACTAAGGTGGAGAATCCCACACTGCGATGGTTCATAGCCACAGGACAAAATGGCTGCAGGAAATGGACGCTCACCTGAGGGTCGCTGAGCAGACGAGACATCACCTCAGGTTATTGTTTCTCTCCATCATTGTAAAGAAGTGGAGCCCCCGTGTGTCCCGAGGGGAAGGGAGTACTTTTGGGGAGATCTCCAAAGAGGCATGAACACTGATGGAGGATGTGCCCTCTCTGCACTATGGGGTTGTCTGTAATGTAACTGCTGAAGACATGACTGTCAGATTCTTTCTTCTCACTACACTGAATTTTTGAATACTGCAAAAATAAGAATTAAAGGGGGATGACAGAAAGTGTTTTTAAGAAAGGATAGAAATTGTGTGTTGATTTTGAGAGCTATGGGTATTTAGGGTTTGTGAGAACAGTAGAAGCTGTACTCCCTGACACATTAGTATATACCCATACATTCTCTTAATGATCACCAAAGTCAAGAAACTTTGGGAAAATCAACTTGTACTATGTGCCTAAAGCCCCCAAAGCATCACAGTGTTAATTTTTTTCTGCTCAGCTTATATATGTCTCTTCTCAATGAATACATTGTTTTAAAAAAATATATTGTGAGTTCAGGCAAAGATATTACAATTGCAAGGTAACACAAAATTATTGTAGTGGAAAAGAACTGAGAGTGAAGAATGTTCGGATCACCATGACGGATATCAAATATGTGTCATGATCTATCAAATAAATCTAGTTTGTGTGGGGAAAAAAAACAGAACATAATTTCATCGAAAGCCATGTATTATTCTCAGTATAATAGACACGCTTGGAAACCCACCTATGTAGAGTACTTTGTTTGCTACAGCAGAGATGAGCATAATTGTATTGTCATGACACGGACCTACAGCACCCTACCTCTCTGTTGATCAATACTGCAAAGCCAACATTTTGCAGGCTGGCTCGCAGCCTTAATTACAACAGATGAGTAACAATGCAGCACCAGTGCCAGCTGTCACACATGTTTTGTCAATATTTCAAAAGATACATGCTGACGGGAGACAACACATGAACTGCTTGCAGGAAGAGACTCACAGCCACAGCTAGACTTTACTCTGAGACTTTATATTTATTTGTTATTATTATTTGTTTGTTTTTTAATTTAAAAAAAAAGTAATAGTAAAAAGTGGTAATAGTGTGACTAGTCCACAATGTTTATTAGCTGACATGTGAATGTGAGGGCAGTCATTTAGCACAACACTGACAATAAATAAATGAATGAATGTGATCATGCCAACCATCTGGTGGCGTTGTTTGGATTGCTTCACCGAACAACAGCTGTCAGACAGCTAAAAATGTTTGTACTGTATGGTGGGCAACTTTCTGTGCAGCAGGCTCGAGTTGATATGACCTCTGTTCTCTGGAGTTTTGGAGGTTGCTGTGGTGTTCTGGCACCCAACGCGTGTTTGCCTTTATCCTGGAGCAGAGAGGGTGTGTCATGAGAGAGATGGGCTTACGTAACACAGGTTCTGACAGACATTAGAGCCATACGGTGAGCACTGCTGCAGAGTCGTGACCACAGTCAGAGTTGAGATATCGCCCCCTCCTCTCACTCCATCTCTCTCTCTCTCTCTTTTTCTCTCTCTCTCTTTTATATTCTCTTCCCATCTCTGTCTCTCTCTCCCCTCTTCTGTGAATTATTTATCAGGCTGTTAAATTCTTTCAGCATCACGTCCAGAAGAAGAGCACTAAATCTAACAAAAGTAACATCACACATGCTTGAGTTTTCTTTTGTTTCTTTTAAGTGTGTCTTTCAATCGTTCAAGGACATCTATCTATCTATCCATCTACAGCAACAATCTACCTCCATCTATCCCTTCATCCATCCCTTCTTTACCCCTCCCATCTATCTATCTATCTATCTATCTATCTATCTATCTATCTATCTATCTATCTATCTATCTATCTACAGTATGTGTCTACCTCCCTCCATCCCTCCCTCTATCTGTGTATTCCATGTGAAATATCCTGCTAGGGGTGTTCTAAGGGCAGGCCTGCTCCCTGCACTCCATTGAGAATGTGCATCATCTGAGCTGCCCTTCTCTTCATGCAATTTTTAATACAGCTTGGAGCCCCATGGTGTTCATCGACTGTACTCACTCAATGTGTGAAAGCAGCAGAGCTCTTTATAAGTGCCATAAAATAGCAAAAGGGTCTTTTGGGTTCCATTTTTGTCCAGAATGTAAGTATGATGTCGCCACAATGTTTAATTTCAATCGTAAAAAAAAAAAAATTTTTATTAAATTGACTTTTGTGTTGAGAAAAGCAAATCATTATCCAATGAGGACCATAATCTGTTATAAAACCCATAGTTAAGGATGTTATATTGTGAGTGGAGTGAAGTGGTGTATATTCCTGGGCTAATGCCAGTGTGAGGCTCTGTCAGCTCTCACACTATACAAATGGCTCTGAAGGTGAGGAGACCTCAAAGTAATACAACAGGGCAACGCCAAACTGTGAACACACAGTGAAAATGTGTCCTGACCAGGGGTTTGGTGGTGAAATAAGAGCAGAGTGACCTATGAATTCTGTGATCACTGCATAGTGGGCCGTGACACGCAGTATCAGATCAGAGTTTAAAAAGACAAGCAGAACATGTTTGATGATGGAACGTTACTGTCCAATGTTTACATCACAATAACAGTGGTATTAAATGGTGTGTATGTGGGTAATGCAGAGGGATTCTGTAATGTTAATATCACATTTGATGCTTAAACTGTATTTAGAGGTGGATAAACTCAGTATTTAAAACGCCCACCCCTACAGCCCTGGTCTTGACGTTGAGAAGTCTTAAATTCATTACCACAGGCTTCTCCAGAGGGGTCACTGGGCAGAAAGAACCAAAGTAAAGGAAGACAGAGAGGATCCTCATCCCTTCTCTGGGTCTTAACACACTGCCTCTCTTTCATTATTTAGATCTGAGGTGCCAGAGACTTTCTGAGGGCAAACACACATAGTTTGCTGTCAGCAAGGGCATCAAATACACAGGGGGATATATCAGTCGTTTCTAAGAAAGTGTTGGCCCACAGCAATTGAAAGCATTTCTGTGAACTGTGCACGTTTACAGGAAATCATGTCCTCAATCTGTTCTATCTTCTACCTGAAGCACACATTATACATCAGAGATCAGATCTCTGCAAACTCATGTGTTGATCTGATCTGATCTGCCTCGAACTATAGGCCTAAAGGTAGTATGTTTTTGTCAGACATGAGTTGTGTGGAAAGCCATAACAAGAAGTGTGTGCTTCACTTGAGGTTTTCCTTCAAATACCCCAATCTTATGTCAAAAAAAGAACATGGAAACGTGTGTGTGTGTGAGTGAGTGTGTGTGTCTGTGTTGTGGAGTAATTGGAGGAAACCAGTGCAAGCCTTCACAGTGTTTAGTTTCCATGTGACTCTGTCACACTGCTTTGCCGTGTGAAAACTCATCCGCACAGTGAGGAGAAAAAATGAAACAGTTCAGAGTGTCTGATGTGCCAGCATTAAATACAAATCACATTGGGGATATCCCCTCGTACATTCTGGCGTAGCCATGGCAACTAATGACTAAATAGCGCAGTGATGTGCTGCCAGATCCCGTTCCCCTGCACTTTGATAAGCCGTCGAAGGCTCCCTGGCAGGCGGCGTGACTCGTCGGACTGTCCAGGCACATTCAAACAGCTGTTGTCGCTGTCAGCGTCACCCTCTCTTGATCACAGGGGATGGAGATTAAGATGGTGTCTGGTCGAGGTCAAAGCATTCATTAAAAGCCTGGAATGACATTGAGACTCATGCATAAGCCATTAGGTGAGAGACAGATATATCTCCATAGATGTCAGACGCTGCAGCCTCAGCCATTGTAATATACCCAGAGCCGCACTCTCACCTGCTCTCACATCCTCCCCTTGCATGAGTCAGGGCCGGCCCATGGGATCCACAACAGGCAATGGACTCTGTGATTTATGAATGCATTTTACAGACAATGAGAGGGAAATTGAACCAGGAATAAATGGTGTGAAAGTGGACTGTAGATGTGGGGTTGAATACTTTTCTGTCCTTTGCTGATGATGTTATGAAGTACATGAAAATGGCACAACTATCCATGAGAACCAATACAATAAACACTCGCACTGGTGTGTTTGTTTGAATCCAGTTGGACTGAAAAGAGGTTTGTTCATTTTGGTCAAACATCTGCAACACTGGTCAGCTGTCGTCGTAGTTGCAATTAACATATATTGTTGCAGCCATTGCTGCTACAACCAGTCTCTGTTCAATTCAGCTGCAATTGATTACATGTAAAATCTCTGGGGAATTTCAAGGCAAATTTGCCTTCTTGAACTCTGATCCACAACACTGAGCCACTGTTCCCAATTGCACACTGTTTAAGCCTACTCTATACAAGACAAATTGCTGGCTTATTACAGTGTATGATACAACTGCAGAGTGGGCCTATGTGCCATGCAGGGGATTTATTTGAAGGATTTAAAGTATTAAGATATTATATAAATTCAACAGGGAACATTTGAAGGGGGGGCACCTCTCTAAATATTACCAGAAAACAATGTGTCATGTGTCCTGATCTGACGGAGGGATAACACAGGTAGATCCTTCAGATAGGGTTGTCATATGCAGCTGTGTTTGTAAGACAAGGTGTTTCCGGTCTGGATTTCAGTCTAGGAGACCTTTGGGAATAAATAGAGGAAAAGGGGATAATTGGGACCTCCATGCCTCAAGGTTCAAACTGCAAATAACCCTCTGTCAAACACTGGGCTGCTTATATTGGCATGCTTTCGCAAAATGACACTGAGAACCTTTTTAAAGCGGAACCCTGTAACACACAGCCATAAACAATAAATCACTCTTCACACACATTCGTATCACACACTGTCTCTCTCACACATAAACTTACATACACACGCACACACACACAAATACGCGTGTGTCTCTCTCACACACAAACTTACATACACACAAACACACACACTCATATGCGTGCGCACACACACACACACACACACACACACACACACACACACAGAGTAGCTTGATCTAGAGGGACCTGTATGTGAGACGATCAGATCTGATGTGGTGACAGATATAGCCAATAACCTGGCTGAGTGGAAACAGTGCAGCTTGACAGCAGTCGCTGACTGACAGTGACTCACCTGGCACACATAATAACTGTGCTGATTAAACATGGTATGTTAGAGAGAAACAATGACATCTTCCCTGAATGTAAATTAAAACAGAAAGGCCTATATTTCTGTAACAATGTATTACCATAAGATTATCATAGAGAATATGAAAGAGAGTATTTCATTACGTGAAAATCAAACAAAAGTGCAGTTTCTGTCTGTGCAGTGTATATTGATCTGTGGTAGATGTTTACCATTTTAATATTGACATATTGGATGAAATTATTATTTTGTGAACATAGAACAAAAGGCCTATTGAATTGCAATGGATGCTTTACTATAAGAGTTGGTCTAAAAAAATAGTTTCATCAATATCACAGTGTGTCACCTTCTCTATACCTACACTGACAGTTGCCATGTCCTTAAAAAAAATCATTAGAGATCATTGGATATTGACTGGTTTTCCTGAAAAGGGTATTTTCAACCGGAACCTAGAAGGATGAAGGCTGTTGTTACACCGTTTGCTTTGGAAAGCCATCTTTTCTGGTGTGACAAACTAATAGAGCAGTTGTAGTGTCAGCCAGACTTGGCCAGCTAATCTATGAAACCTGGCAAATTTCACAAGGTCAAAAGGCCACTGTGATGAGGGGGAAATTTTGCCAATAGCTGTTACTACCTAATTTAAAATTCTGTATTGCGCTGACAATACTGGAGCAGTCCACTTGAGGAAGGGTTAAACGTCCTTAAATTCAAGACATTTGTACACAACACAACGTCTATCACATTTCTGGTGATAGATTTCCTAAATACTATGGAGGCCTTATATTCTACCCTGCTATTTGCTATTTACCTCATACACTTTACAAGTTCTATCACAATTGCTGTATCAAATTCTTTCTCTCAAGTGCACTACTTAGACTGCACTGGATTATAGCCTATTATGATATCTTGCTAAAATAGTCTGTGCACAGACTGAGGAAGTGACAGAAATTATGAATTGCAACATAATGGAAGTAGTGAGCTGTTATTAACTTATATATTAACTCTGTGTGTGTGTGTGTGTGTGTGTATATATATATATATATATATATATATATATATATATATATATATATATAGGCACCCACAGAAATATGCAGCAGGGAGAGACAGAAAGAACTTACTCAAGCTCCAGCACACTCAGTCGCTGCTGCTTCTCCCCGAAATGAGAGGGCCTGTGATGACGACCAATATGGCTGTGTGTGTGAAATTATGTAAACTAGACATATTGTTTGATTTGTCTGGTTAATGTTTTTATATATATATATATATATATATATATATTATATATGCCTGCCTGCAACTGCCCATAGTGTATGGTTGCTGTCAAATTATGTCATTTGATATAGGCAAACCTACAAAAAAAAGTAACAGGCAAATCTCAACACAACACTAACCCAAATGCACCTTCAAATAAAACAACTCCAAATGCAAGCCACCAGTGAAAGCACCATGTCTGTGCAAACCTAAATCAGGAGTGGACAGAAGTAAACTCACTCAGCAAGGATCCAGGGACACATCCACAGGATTTTGTGCGTCTGAATGGAGGAGAGTAGGGCCTATGACTCACCACTTCCAACATTTGATTACAGTTACAGTCTGAACCCAGTGGCCAGGCCCTCATGCCGTAAGTCACCATTTCTCCCGCTGTGATCTGCACAACAGATTTATACTTTTCTGCCAGCTCCAGACAGAGAGAGAGAGATGCTGTGTGAGGGCACAAGGACCACTTTCAATGGTTCTGTGAAATTATACATCAAAATAACAGTTGCAAAAAGGCACGCTGCATGCTGGCCAGAATGAACTGAGCTCCACAAATCAGCGATGAGCAAGAGCATCATGTGACCTATGGGGTCATGTAAACTGCTAACAGATGTTATGAGTTACACAAGACCTTTCAGACACCATGGTGATTTGGAGTGGGATGCCAAAGGTGCACGATCCCTCTGGCAACTAGCCGAATTGCCTCGCTACGAAGTGCTTTTAATTTTGTCTGTATTAGTGTGTGTGTGTGTGTGCGTGCATCATGCATGTATCAACAACAGTCCTCATCATTCAGTCCCCCTTTAGGATTGCAAAACATCTAATATTTGATTAGGATTCATAATTGTATGTTTTTTTTTCTAGTGTGTTCAACCTAAGCCTATAAGTCTCCCACAGGCTAACGCCCTTAAACCATCAGATGTATCAGGCAAAAGGGTGAATAAAAAATCAGATGATGGATGAAATATTATGCTGTGTAACCAGTTCATTGAAAAGGCAGTTCATTGAAAAAGCAAACCAGCCAAAGAGCAAGGGCAGTCCTACACTGAAGCCTTTTGACGTCATTTTGTGCTCCATTGTACCGTATGTTCCCTGTCATTGGTCAATGAATATGAAGAGAGAGTCTATGAAGACTTTAAGGAGAGCTGCTTTCCTGTAATGTTGGCGATGTTGATGAAAGCCGCTCCCTCACTGCTCTGTGTGTCCCTTGTGGCTCCCCCTCCATAACGTTCCGCAAGGCTAGAGGCCAACTTTCACAGCTGATTGGCCGCGGCCCATCCGGCAGTCCCTGTGCTGTTATCAGTGTTGGCGAGATGAGATACCTGTCTGTCTCAGCAGGAGCTGGACTGAGGGAGGCACACGGTCACTGTCACTGATACTCACATTCCTCTCTGGTCTCCAGGAAAACACACTCATACTTATGAACACACACACACACTCAGAGAGAGAGAGAGAGAGAGAGAAACTTTCATTAGAGCAAGAACTGTGCTTAAAACTATACTTACTCTAAAAATGAGTTTACACAAGCTTTTTTTTTTCAGAACAGGAGTTGTACTGATGGATTAGTTTGTACCCCACTAAATGTCATCCATCTTAGGACACTCGTTTCTGGCTAAGGGCTGGATGAGCTGAATCTCAAATTCAATTACATGGGCAATGAAATGGTTTAACACAGTTTAGACAGTTATATAGACAGACTGAGTGCTTTCACCGGACTCAGAGAAAAGCTCTCCACCCTTCCCTCGGCCATCTATGGTCAGCACTGGGAAACTGCTTAGGGACACACAGTATTTCAGTCCTGTGTCTGTGGTAAAGATGAACACGTCAATCAACAGACATCTTTAAACTGTGGATGATTCACTCTCTCACACACACACACTCTCTCTCTCTCACACACACACACACACACACACACACACACACACACACACACACACACACACACACTCAGTTGTAAATAACGCTACTTTTAAAGTGCTGATGATGAGAGTTTGCTGACACAGGGTCAGAGCACAGGAGGCCAATCAGACCGTCTGACACGAACGCTAACACTCCCAGCCTCAGAATGATTCTATTGCCCCCCCCCCCCCCACCCCATGCTTTTTGAAGAATTCTTCGGTAATCTTTCACTCCTCATTCAGAAAAGAAACATTCTTTTACCCACAAGCATGCTAAAACTACAGCAGGGTATGGTAATCATTGTGTTTTGTCTGTGGTGTATTCCTCTTTGGATGCTAGCACTGTTGGCATATACAAAGCAAATTTTGTTGTGATTTCACAGTAGGGGGAAACACACACTCACACACACACACACACAAACGCAATGCAAGCCACCATCCTCCGTAAATCCCACTCTGTCCAAAGGACACACAATCAAGCCTTCATAGTGCTTTGTAATTTCATTATGGGGCGCAGTCTCCTAGTGGCAATCAGAGCAAAAAACCCCAGCTGATAGATGGAGCCCCTGCATGATTTACGACAGCGCTGCACTGCCATAGGAATATATAGCCATCCGTCTGGGCTTTGACTGCAGTATAAATCAGCCCGCGGGCGGCCCTGTAGGCCAGGCGCCCACAGAAATATGCAGCAGGGAGAGACAGAAAGAACTTACTCAAGCTCCAGCACACTCAGTCGCTGCCTGCCGCTTCTCGCTGAAATGAGAGGGCCTCTGATGACGACCAATATGGCTGTGTGTGTGAAATTATGTAAACTAGACATACTCATAATGTTTGATTTGTCTGGTTAATGTTTTTGCATTCACATTTGGTATCGTTGATGAGGTTGATAACGGTGATGATGACGATGAACATGACGAAGATGATGATGATGGTGCTTACAGCTTAAGTATTCCTAACAATGAATACTTAAAACTCTGCTTTCAGGAAGCCGGCACAATTGACTTTCCTCTCCACTTCGATCTTGTACGGCATGGCAATTTCCATGGGCCATTCCATTACCACAGACCTCCTCTTCATAGTCCCCATCCTACCGACATCTGTAATAGCCCTCATTCCCTTTAGGTCAGGCACTGATTATGACAGTCTGAAAGGACCGGAATCACAGATCAATCTTCCTGTTATGAAACACTGATAGAAGAGGGCCGGGAGCTCCTGCTGTTGCCCTGGCACTAGAGACATAGACACACACACACATGCGCCCGTGCACTCACACACACTCACACACAGAGCATCAGAGTGAAGGCATTTTCTACTACTACTTGAGACATGTTTAGAGAAAATCTCCTCTGGCGTAACAGTGGTAACAAATCAGGAAAGCTCATGAAAACGCTTTATCCCATGAGTGAGAACAGAGGTCACTGGCACAGCTATTGCTGTGAGTTTGTGAGTCTGAGCCAGGGCTGACAGAATGAGCTTCGACCAATCATGTGTGTGAACTACACATGGCCCGGTGTCCCACAGGGAGCCATCGCCCAATCAGGTCACATTGATTACTGTCAGCGTTACTACTCATGTGATCCCCTAGAACCACAACTCTGGGCTGTGGAATATCAATGTGTGTCCAGCATTCACAGGGAACTGTTACATGTATTATTCCAATACATGTTCCATGGGTGTGTTCATGCTCTGTTAAGCATTAACAGTATTTGTAATCATTAATTTACTGTAAGTAAGAATATTCACGTACAACCTAAACTTACATAAGAATATGTACACTATGTACACAATTATTTCAGATTGTCCCACCATCGCATGCTCCTCTGTGTGGCACAGCTAGAAGCCCTTCTGTGGATCAGTTGTATCCACGTGTGTTCACTAATGTAAACTAATGTGAATTTTGTACAGCTTGACATAGCTTGTCAACAATATCGGAACACGTGTGATAGACATGTGGATTGAACAGTATGCTGTGGATATTGGCTTCTCCTTATCATTTGTATCCCATGACAACACACATTGATAAGGCCAGGTAACAGTTATTACACAGTCCAGTCTGACATCATCATGTGGGGCACCAGCAATATAGGTGCAGAACAATGGCTGTCAAACCTCCGGTGGTGATAGGCCTACTTGAGTCAACAGTAGCGGGTATAAATAAATCTGTGAGTGGGTTCTCAGCTTTTACCAGCATAACAATAAACTATTTGTGGACAAAGACACAATTTCACACAATTATCTCCAATACAACTCAGTTGCTATACTACATTATTATGCACCATATATAATATGGAGAAATGCAGAGAAAATAGTCGATATAGCAAGGTGTTGGTGGTGCAGGGGGTACTCAGCAAGATGTAGTGTCTCAGGGGAAACTTAAAAGTTAAACTATGGGAACCACTGGTATAAGTGATAGGAGAATGCCTGCCATACATTTTTCAGTAGGTTAGTCTGGGGCTGGCCAGCTGTTTCAGGTATATCCATAGATTTCCCAGTACCTACAGAGAGGCAGTTACTATCGGGTCCTGCAGCAGTACAAGCCCTAACCCCCTTAATAGCCAGGGGATGTCTGTGGCCATCTGGGGACCAAAGTTCAGCTAGAGGACAGCACCACAAGCCTCCTTCTCTTTAGAGTAATTTCATTTTGATGAAATACAGTATGGCTCCTTGTAGAATATAGAACATCCCATAAATGTGGGAGGGAGTTTGTTTGAATGTCTCTCTGGGAAATTGACCCATAAGCTACTGTCTAGCTTATGCAGGCTATCGCTGCCTAGTGCCTCAGCTCAATTTCTCATTAAGCTTCACCACTGCGTCAGGGACCTATCCATAAACCTAGGTTTCCACTGACTCTGGATTTTGCGGACCAATTAGCAAACAGAGGAAAGGCTGAATGTGAAGACTTTGCAAGCAGTAGCGATTGCGAAGCAGAAAGTATCTGCCCACCATGGAGTGAATGTATGCCAACTGAACAGTTTCAGACGCTTTTCACAAAGTAAAGCTATGCTGCAAACAAGGTATTACTGGTAAATGTTGGACCATAATGGCATTTCAAAAATGTAATTATGTTATAAAACAGACATGGAAAGATGCAATAAAGGTAACTACTTGCATAATTTGTGAAAGTGAAATTATTATTAATCATACTGATGTATGGAAGCGTATAGCAGGGAAGCATATTTCATGACTTCATACACACTGACAAACACACACACTCATTACAACACTGCTGAATTGGCTAATAGATATTTCAGTGTAGTCTGAACAATCTGGTAAAAATATTTGGTGCAATAGGCGTTATCATTTACAGAAAATAATTACATTTTTATATCGTAAGAGCACAGTTTGTATTACGTTGTATAATAAGGATTAAAAGAAAGTGTTCCACAGTCTCTGGACCGCTGGTACATGTGCATGTTAATCTCATAGGTTTGAAGTAGCACAGATAAATCTTTGAAACACCTGCCAACTGTACCACAGTTCAAAGCTCTGTATTGGTGCATCAGACCCAGGCTCAGATAAACAAAGGAAGTGAGACAGAAGAGGGGATAGAGGAGAAAGAGAGGGAGAGGCACAAGAGAGAGAGAGAAGAAGAGAATATTAAAGAGAGAAGAGATGAAGAGAGAGGATGAGAGAGAGAGATGAATAGGGAGGAAAACAGCACAGAAGTGGTTTGTTGTGCTTTGGCATATGAGAAAAACATTTAATAATAGTGACATTTTGGAAACACAATGGCTGATCTCTACTTCACTGTAATGTTGTGGGCATCTAGTTTGTAATTAAGTCTAACTCAACAAGGCTCACATAACCATTTGAACGGTCACATCACTGTAAGACAGCCTCAGCAAGGATGTGAGCATGTAAGCTCCAATCAAATGTCATTATCACTGAGAGTAAATAATCATCATCATACTAATCAATCCTCTTTTGAGCCCGTGAGGGAAATTTGGTCTCTGTATTTAACCCAATCATGAAGTAGTGAAACACACACTCAGCACATGGTGAAGAGAAGTACACACTAACCCAGAGCAGTTGACTGCCAACTGTAAGAACAGCCAACCTTGCCTTCCAAGCACTTCTGCTTGATCATCATCTCCCTACAGTTCTACTCTGGATTTGATCCCATTGAGCTTGTTGTCTCAGGAGGCATTTTAACCTGTCCAATCAGTGAACAGAGGGAGGCATTGTGAGTGCAGAGCTAGAATGCTATCAGTCAAGGCAAGCTATCAGTCAGGGGCTGATCCAATCTTTTTAAACTTAAACACCTCAAGAAAGCAATCAAATCTCACTACTGAATGTCCAGACCCTCTGTACGAAATGAAAGTGTAGAACGAGGGTCTAGTTTTATTATCAGGTTAATGATCTACTACCATAGATCATATTATACAGCCATACACCACTGAGAGAGAGCGAGTGGGTTCAGTGGGGGGCTTATAAGTCTGATGATGAACTACACCTCTCTGACACAGGGTGTCTCTATGGGATGAACTACAACGCCCAGAATCCATATGTAAAATAGTGTATTTAGATGTTTCTGAGTCATGCATGATTTGATTTCACAGAGCCCCAGGGAACCTGGCCTTCCTTGCCTGTGTTTCCTACATGAGCCTCTGCTGTTGTCTGATCCAACTCTCAGTTGTCCCTGCAGAGTAAATCAATGCAAAATCATTAGGCCATGGATCGTATGGAGCTCATTCCCTACTAGCCTCCTTACCAGCTCTCTAAGCTTTAAATAGATATGGCCAGAGTGGCCTTGTGTTTTTTTTTTTGTGGTGGTTGTTTTCTCTCTCTTTCTCCCTCGCCCTCTCTCTCTACTCCCCAGGACCTGTATCTGGAGATATTTTTGGGTGCCCTGATGGAATATTGATTGGTGTCAGGGTAGCAGGCACAGGAGCTGATTGGCTAATAACCAGACTGCTTGTCTATCCGCTAGGTGCTGTTTGGTAACTCTGAGGTGCAGGGTCAGGGCTTGTGATGACGGGGGAGGGGGCAGGATGAGGGGTGGTGATGGTGGGAGAACCAGGAAGGAGAGGAGAGGATGGGGTGGGGTGGGCTGGGGCGGGGGGGTTAAGGTTGACAGTGACTGACAGCGTGTGACCAACGGCGGCCCGAGTGCTCCTGACAGGCCGTGGTAGAAAAGCAAAACAGCTGATGGTGAGTCCCAATCTCATTACCCTCCTCGGACTCGTCCCGAGTAATTTGATGAGGAGTAATCTGGAGGGAGGCCTGGCCATCGCTCTCCTCTGGGCCTCGGACTGAGAGAGCTGGATTAATTACCACCAGTGCAGCTGCATCCCCCTCCCAGGCATATCTAAAAAACGTCCAGATCCAAGGGAGCTTCTGTGCTATCAGTGCTTTACTGAGGGAGGGAGGAGAAAACGAGAACGATTGCACATTGAAATTTCCCAGTGGAGAGTCAAAACAAATAAACTAATTTTATAATTATTATGTTTTTGAGGTTTCAAAGTGATGTATAAAGAAAAGAAGAAAAGCTGTTGTTTTTCAAATTTGGAGCGTTAGACTGGGCTTAAGAAAACAGCAGCTGGATTTG
Organism: Tenualosa ilisha; assembly: GCA_015244755.2. Taxonomy (NCBI): domain Eukaryota; kingdom Metazoa; phylum Chordata; class Actinopteri; order Clupeiformes; family Clupeidae; genus Tenualosa; species Tenualosa ilisha. The sequence goes on along the minus strand of PYXC01000317.1, from coordinate 68,850 downwards.
ACCAGAATGCATCCCATCTGAATGACAAACGACAACAGTGACATTTCCAGGATAATTCAGCAGTAAAAAAAAACATTTATAAGCCATAACAATAAGCAGTCATTTATAATGTCAAATGGCAAAAAATGGTACAGCAGAATTGCTGAAGTAGAAGTGTTTAGCCAGACAAGGCAAATCACACTGGCAGATATTTCTCTTTTTTTCCTTTTTTTAAAGGTCAGCATTTTCATCTACCATTTTGCCCCTATTTTTTATTTTTTAGGCTTTTGTATTCAAAGGTAATCATTAAGGCACAAGGGAAACAAATCATTTTAGCTAAAAATTAACATGAAAAATCTGAGGCACTCAACAAAAGATGCATGTGAAACTTCTTCAGTCATTTTAGCAGCGTGCGTGCACACACACACACACACATACATACATATATACATTTACAACACAAGACTATTTAAAAAGTAATAATAATTACACAGGATTAATATAAATCCTCTCTCTGGTGCTGGTACTGGCTCTTGGTGTTTGTGGACGCAACAGGACATTCAAACAGTCATCTCCAGGGTCATGAAAACAGATTGCACTCATAGCAGCAGTCAGGGTCAGTTGCCTTTCAGCCAGGCCTCCTCATCCTCCCCCTTCCTCTTCCCCTGCAGCATCCACACTACGCCATAACCCACACACACTCCACTGGCTGCACGGGCCATTACACAAGGCTACAGAGATGCAGCGCTGCTAATGAGGTGGCACTGCACTTCCAACACACTGATCTCTATATTTTTTCACTTGTGTATGAATGAAAAATATTCTTCATTCATTGAGTATTCATTGTGTGTCCTAGTAGCATGGCCAATAATGTCTCTAGGATAAAAATCACATTCTGCTAGCTGTGGACTGTTTGACTGTATTAACACAAGGTCTTTTTTGTGCTGTTGTTTTGCAACTTGGAATTATTTGTTTTGGACAGGAGCACAAAATAATTATTGCTGGTCCATCTAACATTTTCTCAGTGAGAATGGTTTATAGCGACCAAATTCAATTTCATTTTATTTTTCGTAGTTTTTTTCTTAATGCTGTTATACAGTCTTATATAATGTGTTGTTGCTGTAAGCATAGGGGGTATGTGTGAGTATAGTCTTGGTGGTAATGGGATGTTAAAACACCAAAGCTAAGTAAAGAAAGGATCAGTTTCACAGCTTAGAATTTGGACCGACTAATATTCAGAAAGGCTACATATAGCCAGCATAACATTGGCTTACATAACAATAGTTGTCTGACATCCAAGCCCTCAGTCTTCTGTGTTCAGTCCTGATGCAGCCTACTGAGCACTGACAAGGCTTTCGCCAGGAGTACTCCTGATATAACAACAAGATAACATAATAATAACAATAACATAATAAGAGTCAAGGACGCCTCTCAAGCCAGGCTTGTATTTTAAAGGTTGCAGACTGAAGGAGGCTTTTGGTTCCAAGTGAAGTCATTCTCTTTTTTCATCTTAAACACACACACACACACACACACAGAGACAGACACACAATCACACACACACACCACACACATACACACACAGATACACTAAGAGAGGAAAACTTTTATAACAGAAAATATGAAAGTACACATCTTTTTGTTTTCATTGTGGATGAGAGCTTGCATGGTTATTATTTTCAAGGAAATGCTGTGTAATATAATGGCTTTCATTCTGGCATTGTAATTGGTAGCTCAAGCATGAAATCCATTACAAGTGCCCCATCACAGTGTCATTCCCAAGAGACCCATCATAAATTAGGAGATAACTGAACTGGTTATGCTAAGTATTCTCTGTCTATGAAAAGGATTTTTACATACAGAGTACCAGACAGAGTTAACCTGTAAAATTAGTTTGGGTCTCATCATATTGGCAATAAGTGGTCCAGGTCATAGATAACTGCTCCATCACAAAGTTCACTTCAAAACTGACTAGCTTGAAAGTCCCTTCAACAGCTAATCTCTCAAAGCATTATGCTTTAGATTTATCACTTTAGTCTTCTGCTCCAACACACTCAAAACTACATAGATTAAATACTTTTGGCGGACGTGTGAATGGTTGAATAGTGAACTGTTTACTAACTTTCTTTATATGACATTATTATTTTTTATATTTTTTATATATTTTTTTATATATATTATATCCCTCTTTTGAACTGGATGATATGATGGTGAGGTGGTGATGATATGGTGAGATGGTAAACAGAGACTGGACTTGATTAGAGCAAGTGTGATGATAGTGGAATGACAAGACTATTGTCAGACTATATTGACTATTGTCAGACTACTAACAATTTTTTTTTTTACTTTTTGCACTTTTGTCCCACGTACCCGTAACCGTGTTTCCAGTATAATCCTAAACAAGCTGTGGTGTATTGTATTGCCTGCATGGATACAGGCTCTAAATTGTCATTGTTGTTGTTAATGATGTCACAGTAGGATTCCTTATACAGAGTGGAAATAAAAGCCTGCATTTGAATAACATTAAGATTCAATATTCAAGATGTTTATATCTTTGTTACATCTCAGTATATTAGAATTAGAGAGTAAAATTCTTGTGTTTGCTTTTTGGTTGTTGTTGCTCCTTAAAAGAATAAATAAATTAGTAAGGTAATGAGTGTTAAGAGTCTGTGTGTGTGTGTGTGTGTGTGTGTGTGTGTGTGTGAGAGAGAGAGAGAGAGAGAGAGAAAGAGTAGTTTGAAAGTGCAAAGACTAACAGGCACAGGTTTAGGCTGTCATTGTTGTCTCAGTGTTCATAACCCTTGTAGCTTGATGAAAAAAGCTGCTATGGAATCTGGTGGTTCTAGCCCTAAGACTGTGAAATCGCTTGGCAGATGGTAGCAGCTGAAACAGTCCATGACAGGAATTGCTGGGGTCCTTAGTGATTCTTTTGGCCTTCCTGATGTGTTGCCTGTTTGTCCTGGATGGAGGCAAAAACACATCCAGAGATGCCTTGTGCTGTCTGCACAACTCTTTGCAGTGCTCTTTGTTTGGTGGCAGTGCAGCTTCCATACCATGCAATAATATACTCTCCATGGTTCCCCTGTATGTGAATGTCTTCAGGATCATGATGTCATTCCAAACTTCCTTAGTCATCTCAAGTGGAAGAGACAACTTTGGGCTCTCTTAGCAATCTCATCTATGTGACCATCCCAGGCAAGGTACTGTGATGTTAACACCAAGGAACCAGCTGATCTTTCCTTCTATTCACAATCAGCTCTTTGGTCTTTGTAACAAATAGATTGTTCTCCTGACGCCACTGTGTTAAGTCGTTGATTTCTTTCCTGTCAGCTGTTTCATCATTGTTGGGAATCAGTCCAATTACAGTGATGCAATCAGCAAACCTAATTAGTTCTTAATTAGAAATGAATTATTTCTCTGAGCACTCAGAGAGTTGAAATGGAACTGACCAACACAACACAGATAATCCATGACTTGACTGTGGTGTAGCAAAAGGAGGATTATCATACAAAAGAGGAACAATCCTCTGCTGCTTCTCACTGCATCTTCTAAGTCAATAATTGGTGTTACTGTAATGTGCCACTAAAGAAACCGCACTGTGCTCCACACAGCACCACCTAGAGGGCCGGGGGAAACACAGCATGATGAGAATACTTAGCTTCCTTAATAGTGCAATAAATATTAAACAGCTCTGCTCCCTTGCATTTCCCATCCTATTCTCCCTGGAGAGGAAGCTGCATATTTCAATGTGACATTAACATCACTCAGTTCTATTTATGCAACATCCTTGTATTTTATTTATTTTTTTAGAGTTTTCTGTGTCACTTATTATTTTGACCTGCCTTGTCTGTTGTTCTGACACTAGCCTGGTGGTCTGGAACTATCCACAATGATATCTGTTGCAGACCTGTAATGACATTTTCAAACAATTTGCACCCAATTAAAGACTCCCACAAGGAAAACTGAGGGCTGTGAACACATTAAAACTTAAAACTACCGTTGCTCTGATTAAATCATTGGACAGTTTTCTCTGATGAGCAGCACATACAGCCTGCTACCTAGACATTCCTTCATTCTGTGTTTGTTTTGTACTTCCTCTCTCTTTCTATATGCACAGTGGAGAGCTGCTTGCCATTCACCTGATCCCCAGTGGCGGCTTAAGACTTTTAAACCTGAAACAAGAAACGTGAAAGGGGTGCGGTTTGATGATGTATTGTTGTGCTCAGCCGGGTGAATGTTCTATTAGTGTCATATGAATGAAGTTTGTAGCCCTGCTGTGCTGCGCTGATACATCAGCATATCTCTCACCATTGATTATTGTCCGTTAAAGAAATGGCCTCAGTGACTCACTGGAGATTTAGAGGAAATGACTTGAGGATCTTTAAACTTTACATTCCCACACACCATACATAGACATATGCAAGACCTCAGATACAACAGTTCGAGGTACGTCTGGGGATTTTTATACATACAGAAACTGATGTTATGTTATGATGCCTACTCTTCCCCTCACAGGAAGGGATTGTATTCATTCACTTGTTTTTTTTTGTTCAGCTCTGATCCTGAGAAGGATTGTATTCACTTGTTTTGCTCCTCTACACATTTAGATATATAGATATAGAGACCAACGCAAGCTCTGGATCCTGAAAAACTCATCATACTGCCCAATCGCATCGTAATTTGTATAGATAAGTGTATTATAACCGCTGCTAGCATAGCTAGCACAGGGGGGCATATAGGTGTTGCTCGAGTTCCCTTTCTTCCTGTTTTTTTTCCATGTAGTCCTACTAGGCTCATGGCAAAATTGGTAATTTTTCTTGTGAGCAAATTTCTGTCAGTGATTTCTGGGTCACTGAAATATGGGATCCCTTAAAGCTTTGTTGACATGTAGCCCCAGTAGGCCCATACGCATAGTAAACAAAAATAGCAATATTTTGGAGCAACTACCATCAGTGCTTCTTGGGACACCGAAACGCTGGGTCACGTCAAACTCACTGGGCATACAACTTCACTGGGCTCATATGTCCTATGCTGTTTTGGTCCCCAGGGACAGCTCCTCCCCTGTGCTGGTGCCCCTGCAAGAACTGTAATGCTTTGGCCAACAAAACTTTCCTGGTAAATACTGTGGGTCTCAAGGAATTCAGAGTGTGAACTTACTGTGGTTCAAGACGTGTCAAGAGTATGAATGGACAGTCATTCTTCGGATGGCACATTCAGCAATGTGCGGCAGTTATATTATGTACCACCAGGCTGTACGTCTAGTTTCTACAAGAGGACATGGATAGCTGGACAAGGTAGGACTATTGCATCTATGTCGAATACCTTATGATCCAGCTACAGTATGTCTGTGGGCCTTCGGAGAGAGAAACGGGCTTGGTGCCAACAGCACTGAAATTAAAGACATAGATCCTCAAGAGCCACACATTGTACGAGATTTAGGTGGAGTGGGCCATATGGAGGTGTTGGCACCCGTATGTGTGGAGGAGAATAGTGTGCACATTATTGTACCTTATGTGTGTGCATAGTAGTTAGTGCACTCTATGTGTGCATATTAGTGAATCCTATGTGTGCATATTAGTGTACCCTATAGATAAGGACTGTGTGCCCATCATACTGTATCAGAAGTATCCTTAAAGCCATATAATGTGGCGGTCAACATCATTACAGTTGCATTCTACCCTTTCTGACAAAGCACATAGGACATTTGCATTTAAGGCCCGTCAGCACATTCAGAGGGCCTTAAGCACATCACTTGGGTTAGACATGCAAACGTTTCTTTATCCACACATTCGTCATCGCCCCCACACACGGTTCTCTATACGCTCTAAGACGACATGAGTGCATTAAGTTAAAAGGTTTTGTTTGGAGCGGTCGATTCATCACGGAGAATATATTAGCAGCCCCTGTGCCTAGCATGGCAAAGCCATTCATATTCATGTCGGGGGCGAGTGCATCTGTTGCTAAGCAATGTCTCCATGGACATGGCCGGCAGAGGAAGAGGGCGAGGAGGTGTGCATCTCCCGGCTCGATGCCCTGGCTGACTCGCATAAGTAGACATATTTGTATTACTTGCGTGTACACAGTGGAAATGTTGTGAGCCTCTCGAACTGCAAACATTCAGAGGCAATAACACTTTTGGTTCTTGTTACGACTGATTCTGAACACCCTATTCATCATCATGGGACAATCTATGACCCATCACTGCATAATTCAAAGGAAAGAAATTAATAGGGAGCGCTTGGTATCCATCTGCGCAAGGCCCTTTATGAAGGCTAATTATAAAATTATATCTATTAATAATTCATAACACAGACACTCTGGTCTTGATCCAGGAGGCAATTAAGGTCATAATTATGTAGACCAGGATACATGGATATAACTTAAAATGCCCAAACCCACCATCTTCATAAACTGGCTAATTGCATATAGGCCTATATTTTCAGTATGATGCACATGGAGCTTTTAGATCCAATCTGTATGCCAGTTAGGTTTAGCTGCCACCACACTAAGACTGATAAATGTTGAAATACAGTTGCCACCCAGACAGATGAGACGGTTTGCACGTATGTTTTATTCTCTCTCTCTCTCTCTCTCTCTCTCTGTCTGTCTTTCAACACTGTTGACCTCCGGCTGTCTCTCTCAGCGAGCCCAGCTGATTCACCTGAGATGAGTCATTTTCATGGAAGCCTTTGTGATTTCCAGGCATTGTGATGCTAAATTCAAATCCTGGACATACTGTGAAGGCTCCTCCAGAATGTCCAAAGTCATCCTCACCCAGAACAGTTGGACATTTCTATGAATATATGCATAAATGAATAATTTATCTGGAAGATTTGCCTGCATTGTACCCAAAAGGGCCACATGAAACAAATCCAGCCTGTGAGTCTCTTTAGTTTTGTAGATACAGGTAGACTGCCACATCAGTGTTAGAATTGTAGCATAAAAGAGACTGTGTGGCCTTCCTTACAATTTGTGTTTGCAAACGATCCTCTATGACATTCATGACTAGCCCCGCCTACCACTGAAACGGTGCTGATTAGAGTCGATTTTATTGTTTGATATTGTTTTGGTTTCCGTTATTCTGTTGTGTTCACCCAGCCATGCTTGTGAACAAAAGTAGTCTCAGAGCGAGGGATCTTACGCAATGTTCTATAGCGCCGTCTCTCAAATCAGCGGCAAAGGGCCCCCGATCAGCACGCATCAATTATGCAGTGATCCATGACATGTCTACATCACCCTGCCGGTTTGTCACGACTAGCCCTACAAATGATGGAATGACAAGCCTGTGTTAAAAGGCTTGTCAGCACCAAGTTTAAATATTTATAATCGTAGTTTAAAAACAGGTCTGGGAGATGGAGAAACCTCCATCACGCTGTGATTCTTACATAATGGCTCTTTTCATTCAGGAAAAAGCTGACCAGAAACAAGTTATTTTTGAAGTGCTGAAGATTACTCATGGCCATTAGCTATAAAATAATCCTTCAAAACTGGAGGGTGAGATTTCAGTCAATTCTTCACATGTACCAGACATACGAGGAATCCAAATTATGTTTCTTACCATCCCATGCTTAAACAAAGACAGACATTGAACATTTAAGACAACTGAGTTAGACATTAACCGTTTCACAAACATTAAAGTACCAGACAAGACTAAATGGAGTAGTGTAGGGCATTGGTGTTCTTACCTATCCTAAATATGGCTATTACAGTAAGTAACATTTTCCTTAACAACTACAGTAGTCTCCTCAAGTGAGATTGCACACAGCGCAATGTATAAATGAATAATGTATTTAAAAAAAATACCTATGCAGCCCTACTAAAGAATACATACAGAGAGAAGTGGAATAGATATATTCATATATATGCATACTTAAGTCCAAAGTGGCTAGCCGCATACAGAGTGGTAGAGGTCTAGTGGGGTCTAAGTGTGTGCAACAAATTGCATTAATTTCTTCCATCAAGTCCATACTCACAACCCCATTAAAAGTGGGGAGTAGCTGAGGCGATCATGTGAAGGTTGGCTAACCATCACATCCCATCTGAAGCCAACAGGCAACCAGATAGCTGACCAGAGATGCGTCAGACTTCCAAAAACTCATTACTGTGAGTTTAATTTGTTTAAAATGGTTTGAGTCAGTGGCTGTACACATCAACCAATGGAAAACATAATTGTATGGTCTTCATTTGTAGATCTGTTTTCGGCTGCATGCATTTTAAATAAACAACATATGCCTTATTGTATCACTTATCTGAGGCTTACATGTTAGAACCACTGTGAACTGTTTAGATGCCTGTTCATCGTTCGGTGAAGTGCTTGCTCTTTGTACAGCATGCTGTGCAAAAAGCCTCACAGTAGCCACAGGTATCCATTTGCCCACGTCACCATAGTGCTGACTTAATCCAAGGACTGGCGGCAGCGGCATCAACAGCACCAGGGCAGGCGGCTTTGGCAACAGCCTCCCTACCATCAGGTAGTGCCAGGCAGCAAGCCCAGAGCCTGCAGAGATCTCCAAAACACAACAAGGAGGCACAAACCCTGCCTCTGAATAAAGACACACACACACACACACACACACACACACACGCACACAGAGAGAGAGAGGCATACACATACTGACATACACTCCCATTGAGTCTAACCTACCTGTATGATATATATCATATATCATAAAATCTGTAATATATATGTAATATATCATTCAGCTTGAAATTGGCTTCTCTAACCAACAGCATATAACATTTGAATACAGAAATACAGCAATGCACATGCACTAGGGAGTGTAGAAAAAGAATCCTTTAGAAAATGCAGGTATATGAATGTCCTGAAGACACACACACACACACACACACACACACACACACACACACATAGAGAGAGTTGATCAGTGCAAAGTTATTGTTTGTTTTCAAATATGTTTATTGTGAAACATTTTTTTCAACAAGGCACATGCTTCTTTTTAGGGAAAATCTGGCATACACACAAACAACAAAAAAGGCCTAGTGACAATATCTATAATAAAATTAAAAAATAAATAAACAATCAAAGCATAAGAAGTAATAGTTATAATAAAATAATAATAATAACAACAATAAACAACAGCAACAACACACTGTAAACAGATTAAGTATGAAATACAAGACCTACAAGACATATAAAACAAACCTTCCTTCCCCACCCCATTCCAAACCCAAGTCTAACCCACCCTCCCCAGGAGTCCAATGTTATTGGTCGATCAGGGCAAAGTTATTAAGAGGCTCACTACTTTAAAGTAAAAATAGACAGAAAACCACGCGGGCAAAGCAGCTAGAATCATCTGTTTCTATGTGCTGAAGGCTCTATTGCTCATATCTAATGCACCAACCGCCAGTTCCCAAAGCCTGTTTTTCTCCGAGAAAACAGCATAGCCTACAGCAACATCGTCAGTGCTGATCAGTGAATGGGAAACTGGTTAATGTCATGTTCAGATCCTTTGTGTCGTTTTTTTCCCCTCCTCTTGACTCAGCTGACATTATGGCATCAGGAGTAAGGTCAAGAGAAATGGAGGCTTTTTTTCCTTGAGATACCCATGCCAAGCCCCTGAGCCCTGCTTGTGCCTGGGACATTATGTTACTTCACCGTGAGCCTCCAGGCTGCCGTGAACATTTAATTAAAGCCCTCACTCTCTCTTGCTCTCTCTCTCTCTCTCCAGCATGGATCTCTCTCTTTCTGTCTCTATGTCTCTCTCTCTCTCTCTCTCTCCAAAAGGCAGAGGAGGCAGTCTAAGGGCCTCTGGAACAGGTGCTGAGCTGGAGTGAGGAGACATATTACACCTGCTGCTCAGGAAGTCCTCACACTGTGTATGCTTCCCTCCCTTCTTCCTTCCTTCCCCAGCAGCAAATGAAACATTTACAAAACGTTACATTTTGGTTGTGTTTGGTTCCGTTATGAACATGTTGACTCAAAGTGACATTTCACTTTTAGAGAATGACCCTCACACACACACACAAATACAGGCAGGGGTTCCCGGTCTGTTGTTTATCTCAGAGAAGGCACACACTGAGCATGTCACGATGCGTGGTGGGTGCTTGAAACTCCCTGCCATTTGTTCATGTCTTTATTTGATTGTGTGTTTAATTCTTGTTGTTTCACTTTTTGTAGTTAATGCAATAAAATATAGTAAAATCTGATCACACAGCAGGAATCTACTCCTGAAGTACTCCAACAGTGCACATCATCACAAATGATAAAACACTGTAGTATATTATTGTGCTGAAAATGTAATAGTAGAGAGCTGCTCTGTCATTTGTTTTGTTGTTAGTTTGTGCAAACATTAAAGGTTCAATTAAAACATCAAAATATTCTGGATATAATGGAATTAATATAATGGTTAAAACAATGAACATGTTCCAGTTCACCAATCTCTTCAGTTTAGTGTGTGTTTGATCCATCTGAGCGGTAGCACAGCATGGGAGGCGAACATAAAAGGCTCTGGTTACTGCTGTGAACATGTCAGTGGCTCTGATCTCACAATGGGGGGAACACACACAAAACCCAACATGCTAGATAGATGAATGACAGAATGAAAGCGAGTGACGTAACTGTCATTTTTGCCATTTCTTTGTAGGTCAGTCCTTTTCATGGTCACCACTAGGAGGGGATTGTACTGTGCGAAGCGGAGGCCATTGTATTGTGATGCGCCTTACAAGTGCATCCTGACCTATTGACGAGTGTGGATCTAAATAGGGCTTATGAAACTGGGCCCCATCAAATATGCCTGTCTTTTTTGCCATGTCATTACGAGCAGGAACAAGATAGCATCGCTGAGCACATAGTGATATCTGACACTCTGAGCTTGTTGATCTCTGACAGTCTGAGCTTGTTGTTATGTGTAAGGGGGAGACAGGAGGGATGGATCATACGAAGACAAAAACCAACCAAGGAGCCACATTTGTTTGTTTGTTTGTTTTCTGGAGGAAAAAGCATCATTCACTGCACAGATTTCAAGTTGCAGGTTGTTGGAGTGTGTATCTGGCCTACACCACACCAAGATGACAGCTACCAGCTAGGTATTAGCGTTTCTCTTCTCTAACAGGTGCTGAAGTAAGAGCTGCTGACAGTGTTGGATGGAGGACAGGATTCAGGCGTCAGATCTGTGGGAGCAGACTAGTGTGCTGGATAGAAACAGACAGTGAGAGAGGGGGAGTCAGTCTACTGCTGAGGTAGTTGGGCTCAAGCTTGCTAACAGCAGAACACCCTGGTTGCTTTCCTAACTGAGATTAAAAGCAGGCTGGGGCTGAACCTAGAGGCTAAGCAACTTTTGGGTGGAAAAAAAATACTCTAAACTCTTCCAGGTTTCCTAAACAGCAGATGAGGAAGGTCAGTATGTGCTGATTCGGTGAAGACTGCTGTGAGGATTATGCCAGTCTTTTACTTAACAAGAACCTGAACAACTGCCAATGGAAACAAATGCATTCCAAACTCTTCCATCTCCCGCAAGAAACAGGAACGAAGCATTTCTGCCTTCACTAGAAGAACTAACAACAGGTTCATTTCATTGCATGAATCTAAGCAACCACTGAAGTATGTTTAAACTCATTATTATTATTACAGCATCAGCAGTGAAAGAATACCAATGGCATTCCTTCCTAGCTATAGTAAGGCATCAGGTACATTCTGAGATACATTTTTTTCTGAATCATGGTGGGAGTATTTGGATTAACTTCCATGAGCTGTCAAGGTATCTGCATTGACTTTCACCTGTAGCTTTGCCTTAAGATGTAACAGATTATTGTCTTCAGATGGAACCCATGGTACCTCTGAGCGCCAAAGGACCAGTGTTGTAAGATGCAGATACGGGTTCATTTGAGCATGCATTCAGAGACTTCACAAGGTGGTGATTATTTTTTTGTGCCGGAGGCTGACACCCAGACAGTCGTTAAGGGCATATGCTCTGCATGTCATTGGCTTGGTTATAAATACTTCACTTCATTTGGAGGTCACGTGGCACTTTCTAAATTCTTTCCAGCTCAGTCTTTCTTGTTGCTTTTAAGAATAGCATATCATCACAGGGGTTGCTCAGTGTGCAGTGTTCAGACTGTTCCATTAGCAAACACGGTCAGTAACGGATAATTCCTAACTTTCCCCTGTAAATGTCATAGACTGACCTATGCAAAGAGGTGCTCAGACAACAGCCTCGGGCTGAGGGCACTGTATCTGTAGTTCAGAGACAGAGTGATCATAACTCAGAATGTTCCAGACGTATATATCAGTGGATAAGGCACAGAAGTACAGCCTATGCTATGCAACTAGCAAATCAAAAATAAGCTTAAGACAAGCTGAGAATGTTCTAATCTGAAGCTTTTCTAAACAAAAAAAAACAGGTTTAGCAGGTAGCAACTAAAAAAGATGTCAAATAAAGAAAAAGGACTAAAACTCAAACTAATCCCCAAAGAGCTCTTCAGTGGGACATTAACCAGACCTTGAAGGCCTGTTTTGTGGAAGTCAACCATCCATCATTCTAAATTTTACCCTTTCCACTGAAGTGGCCTCAGTGCAATACGAAATCCATCATTAAACTGACGCTAGGTCTGTGGAACACTTTCAAATGAATGAACAGCGGCTAGTCGAGAAAATTGACATTTTCTCCTTTGCTTATACCGTTTTGATATCAGCATTGGTAGCTTGTAGCTGTGCTAAGATAACTGTTTCAATTCCCTGGAAGAACAGCTGCTTAATTTTGTGCATTCACCATGTTGTACATCGCCAGATAAAAGCCTCTTGAAATTATTACAATTAAATGTAAAGCTAAATATTATACATATTATGATGATTCATATTAAGATGAACTTTGACCTCTTGGCAAAGTAATTCTTAATATCACTGCCATTTTACTGGCTCATGAAAAATGACAAGCACATAACCATAATCTGCTCATGACCAAGTAGAGAGTACCGAAGCCAGAGCACTCTGTGTGTGTTTTACCCTGGCAGTTGATTGAATTAAAAAGCCTTTCTCCGGAGACTACATTATCTTATCTGAGTGGTGTGTGTCCTAATGCTTGTTCTAGTGACAGCGAGCTTATTCATTTATAATCACCAATAGTCTCTCATTGTCATAATGCACAACCTCGTTGAATCACAATCTCTATGAATTGAGCTTTGTGCAAGAAATGTCAACAAAGAGAGATGTGGTTGTTTGGCACAGAGAAGAACTGGACTGGATACAACACACAATGCTGACCCGCCCTGGGCTGGATTGGGTCAGACACTAAAACCTTCAAAGCCTGAATAAAGGAAACAACTGAAAATTAGTTAAATACATCCTGACACTGCAAATAAACCTGCATGAGACAGCTGGCCTCTTTCAGTTTCACCTGAGAAGTTGGTAGGGTCAGCCTAAGGTAAACTGAGTAAGTTGCATATAGATTTTATGAGACTGTATACGTAACAGCAGCATCTGAAGAAGTGTAACCTAATTGTGCAGTCCTGATTTGAACACTTGCTTTGCCCTCAAGGCAGCCAGTGCAAACAGAATGAATGAATTTGTTTCTGTGTGACATTAAGCCTTATAATTATTCTGCTCTCACAAGAGAAAAGAAATATATAAAAGTCGAGTCGGCACTTAGACTTTGCCTCCTTTTCAAATTTAAAATTTACAGCAGTGAGAAGTATTTTCAGGTGGAGCCCTGTCAACATTAAACTGTCTGCAAACAAACAGGGCTGTCGCCAGCAGACTGCTTCCGGCCTGTAAATTGCAACCTAGAAAGACATCCATATCACTAATGAGCCTTTTACCCCTTAGCCATCCATGCTGGAGCATTAAGACCAGAAGAAGCCTGGATGTGGATGGAGATGTACTCCATAACCTAGAGGGCCACTGCGCCTGCCTGGGGCTTTACGTGGTCTATTCATAGCGTAAGCTCACAACAGCTCTTTGGGCATACTGTAGGCTAATTCTCAAAGAGAGGATATTATGCTAAATCTACAGTAGTGACATACGCACATATCATTTCTAAAGCAATCAAAGCTTTTTCTAATTCATTCATTAAATAATTTCTAAATTCATCAAAGCTGTAGGCATACTACGAATACTATGTACAATTAGATTTTCTAATAGATTTTTTGGTATTGTCAGGGTTGTAGTGTCTGGTAGTTGCAGGTGTGCCTACATGTTTCTGTCAGGCATATGAGGCCTACATGCACGAGGGGCTAAAGGGTTCTGTGAGGCATGAGGGGCTAAAGGGTTCTGTGAGGCATGAGGGGCTAAAGGGTTCTGTGAGGCATGAGGGGCTAAAGGGTTCTGAAGGGTTCTGTGAGGCATGAGGGGCTAAAGGGTTCTGTGAGGCATGAGGGGCTAAAGGGTTCTGTGAGGCATGAGGGGCTAAAGGGTTCTGAAGGGTTCTGTGAGGCATGAGGGGCTAAAGGGTTCTGTGAGGCATGAGGGGCTAAAGGGTTCTAAAGGGTTCTGTGAGGCATGAGGGGCTACAGGGTTCTGTGAGGCATGAGGGATTAAGGGTTCTGTGAGGCATGAGGGGCTAAAGGGTTCTAAAGGGTTCTGTGAGGCATGAGGGGCTAAAGGGTTCTGTGAGGCATGAGGGATTAAGGGTTCTGTGAGGCATGACGGGCCAAAGGGTTCTAAAGGGTTCTGTGAGGCATGAGGGGCTAAAGGGTTCTGTGAGGCATGAGGGATTAAGGGTTCTGTGAGGCATGAGGGGCCAAAGGGTTCTAAAGGGTTCTGTGAGGCATGATGGGCTAAAGGGTTCTGTGAGGCATGAGGGGCTAAGGGGTTCTAATGGGTTCTGTGAGGCATGAAGGGCTAAAGGGATCTGTGAGGCATGAGGGATTAAAGGTTCTGTGAGGCATGACGGGCTAAAGGCTTCTGTTCTCTGGCCATGGAGCATGTCTTCCTGCCCTAGAGATGCAGTGGAGGTCGTGAGACACACAGAGATGGGCTAAGAGGTTGGACGATCACAGAGACTTCACAGGTAGGTCAGACCTAGTGGAAGTGTATATGTCAGTGTGTGTGTGTGTCTGTGTGTGCATGTGTGTGTGTGTGTGTGTGTGTGTGTGTGTGTGTGTGTGTGTGTGTGCAGAGAGAAAGGAGGCAAGGAAAGAGAAAGGGAGGAAGAACATAATGTGAAGAGAAGGCAGGGTTGAAGGATGAGACAGAAGTGAAGTGAAAGAATACATCAAGGAGACAAAGTAGAGAGAGAGAGAGAGAGAGAAAGAGTGAGAGAGGGAGGCTAAAGGAATGTAGGCAGGTGAAGGAGAGAGGAGGGAAAGGATGAGAGGAAGAGAGGAAGGAAGAGATGGAGCAAGACAATGGTGCTCTGAGAGAGAGAGAGAGAGAGAGAGAGAGAGAAAGAGAGAGAGAGAAAGGGAGGGACAGACAGGGGAGGGGGTGTACAAAAGCAACCCAGCAAGGAGCAGCAGGTCTGCCTGGGAAATTGCAGCACTAAGGATTTATTGCCTCTGGGATAATTGGGTTCAACCAGCACACTCCCAGAAAATCCATTGATGTCCACCCCCCCAACACACGCACACACACACACACACACTCAGACACACACACACAGACGCACACACAGACCTCCCTTTACCGCCGGGGACACACTGCGCTCTGCTTGCCTGTATGCTTTGCTTTGCAGCAACAGATCTGCTTCCATAAACTACATGCCAAAGCGCCACGCACCCATTAATCAGACATTGTTTTGACTGGTGTTGGGTTTACACTGTAGGTAGAGGAGTGCTGTGTTGCACAGGTGTGTGTCAAAGCCACGGGTCTCCTGGGCCCACCTGTGCACTCACAGACAGAAACAAACACCATAGCATTCCTCATATACTTGCATTAAAAGGGATTATCTGCAGTGAATCAACCTGTAGCCCTGATGCTTCATGTTGCTGAGTGCTGCTGGCAGATATGAGAATGACTGAGTAGAGTACAATGTAGACCAAATAGCGAAACAGCATCTAAGGCTAACTGATGAGGGCAAGGAAGCTTCGTTTTCCTGTGCCCCCATCAGTTAGCATTAGCCACCAGTTTGCAAATTCAGTCTACTTTGCGCCAAATGCTGTCATTCTTATACCTATTGATAGCGCTCAGCAGCCTAAAAGAACTGGGATATGGGCTGACTGACTGTGTGTTTTTCCTTTAAGCCTTATCTTCCCATCCTGGACGTACATGCTTTGTTAGAACTTTCTCTGGAACACTGATATATTATTATTAAGGCTCCTGTAATATATTAAGGAAGCTGCAGGTTAAACAGTGGGTATAATGTGTTGATCTAAGGCTCGGCAAACTGTACTGATGTGCATACAATAAAACATAAACATTTTCATTTCTCAGCGTAATGCATTTGCATTTGGTGCAACGCAGTATGTGAGTGATGGAGAGTGTGTGTGCATGTGTGCCTGTGTGTGTGTGGGTGTGTGTGGCTGCACACTAAGGTATCTCCCCATTGCGGTATTCCCTCCCTCTCTTCTCCCTTTTTTCTCTGACTTTCTCTTTCTCACTCTGTCTTTCTTTCTCAGCAGCACTTAGAAGCCCACTGCAGAACACGGCGGCCTGGTCCTGCATACCAATCAGACGGGATTGTGGGATAGAGGAGGGTGGCTGACCAGTCCCTCCGCTCCACTCTGCTCTCTGCTGCAGTTGGCTGAACAGAGAGAGCGAGAGCGAGAGCGAGAGAGAGAGGGAGAGGGAGATGGAGAGAGAGAGAGAGAGGGAGAGGGACAGAGAGAGAGAGAGAGAGTGCAGCGTGCTTCATGAGGAGAGCCATGAAAAAATCTCCTCTCTCTGCAAAGGCTGCCAATCAAGCATCCCTTTTAAGATGCGTCCAGGGAAAGCCCTGTAACCTACTACCCCCACCCCCCCTTCAAGAAATGATTGACAGGCTCCTGTTTAATGAGCTGTGAATTTGGAGAGACAAGGCTACTTTTCTGGTCCATTTCCAGAAAAGGGTGTGAACTCACTTCTTAGGAATGACACACCACCCAATCCCTTTCTCTTCCTCTTCTTCTCCTTCTCTTTCTTGATCCCACTCTCCTTCACTGTGTTCTACCTGCAGTCAGCAAAGGATGACATGACCTTCTGTATACAGCACCACATGGACTTGAACACATTAACATATGAGAGCCCCAGTGGTACACACACACACACACACACATACACACACATACACACAAACGCACATGCACACAAACATACACACACAAGCACACGCACGCGTAGACACACATGCACACATAAGAAATGCGGAATGTCAACTCTCTGCTGAATGAACATAAGGCATGAATGAACAGCAGAATTTTCCCTGGGTCTTAAAACCTTCATCATCCCAGTGTACCCTTCGAACTTTAGTCCTGTAATTAGCTAGCACTGTAATCATCAGTTATGCATGACAGGTGAAGCTAAAGAATATGGCAGTCAAGGTCCTTTAAGAAATGCCACATCTGAATGGAACATTAATCACTTCTATTTGACAGTCCCTCTATATTCTCTGTTGGATCACTCTGCAAAGAAATGTCAGTGAACTGCTGTGTAAAGTGGCAATAAATAAAAGCACATATTATACAATGTTGCTTTCTTGTATGCATAAGCCTGCATTGAACATCCATTGGCTTTACGTGTCAATACATCTGCACATCACAAACATCTGAGGTCATAAAGCCTTTCGGAAACATGATGGGTTGAGTCACACAAACATATTTCCATATTACTGCGTGGCACTAAGACCCCCATCAGCCCAGAGGAAATGAATATCTCAGACGGAGCGGCCGTGCCGTGCCTTGGACACTTGCCTTGGCGTAATTGCGAGGGACTTTCATCTGGATTTCCATTAGAGCGGCTCTCTGAGCACCTGCTCTGTCCCGTTCCGCACGGCCGAAGGCCAAAGGCATGCCAGCTAACAGGGAGAGCAGGGGGTGGTGTGTGTGTGTGTGTGTGTGTGTGTGTGTGTGGGGGGGGGGGATCAGAGGCAATCAGCAAAGCATACGCTTCCTGAACAGCAGGGATGGGTGGGAAAATGGCAATTATGCTGCATTATGTAAGAGTTAACAGCTGTTGTGTGCCATGCAATACCACACAAATACGAGAGGGAGGGAGAGATAGAGAGAGAGAGAGAGAGAGAAAGAGAGGGGGGAAAACAAAAATACAAAACTAGAAAAAGAAGAGAAAAAAAGCTTTGTTTGAACAAGTGACAGACTAAAGCAAAAAAAATCTCTGGAACCCACAGTGGCATCTATTATGCAATATAGAACACGGCAGCCAGCAGAAAGAAAGAGGGAAAATTGAATGCACTGTACCATTCATGGGCCATGGGTTATGTAATACTCTGAGCATCATGAGGGAAAGGGTGTGTGTCTGTGTGTGTGTATGTGGGGGGAGGGGTGTGTCTGGGGGGTGTCGTTTCAAGTGTCTGTCAAGCAAGAGACAAGAAAGGAGGCTTCTTCCATTATTGAAGAAGTTCTAGTTCTGTATGCTGAGTTCTCTAAGGATCTGCACAATTCCCACTTGGAGTTTGGGCCTTGGCATTCTGGGCGGAGCCAACGTACCACAACAGAAGTGAGCATGACAGTAGTCATAGACTTGAACATCTATGAGCAAACTCTTACATATGTATTCAGCTCATGGTCCTCACTTACTTTACACTGCATTATTCATTCATACCCAGAAATGAGTATTCTGGCCCAGCAGATCCACTACCCTCCATAATAACATACCATCTGCCTTGACGTGCTGTAGCACATTGAATCATTCATTTGGAGTTTGGGTGTTATCAGGAGTTGAGTCAAGATAGCATGAAAATGCAGTGCAGTGTTACTGCCTGAAATTCTCTTGTTCAACCATTAGCTAACTGTGCTAATTTGCTAACTTGAGAACACAGGAAAATCCGTCGAAGACCTACATCCCATTTGTCTTGTTTAGCTATATTGAATTTGTTGCTTGACAAAAACAACAAAAACAACAACAACAGCAACAACAAATAAGAGACTGCCAAATGAACCACAGTGGGTTGTTCAGATCAGAGGTTCTCAAACTTTATTAGGCCAGGGACTCCTCATGAAGCAGTAACTTTATGAAGGACCCCTCATAATCGCAACAAAAATTTAACCATATAAGTATAGCTATTTGTTTTTTTTTCAGATGCTTATAAAACTCTTATAAAAACATATTTAGCTAATACTACAACAGTTTTAAATAGGCATGTGGCCATTGCATTTGGCAAAACTTAACAGTGCAGGAGCAGTTTTAAAAGGATTGATTTATTTAGTTAAATGTAGGTCTACTGTGTGAAACAATACTGTTTGTTTCACATTAATAATATTCATTTTGCTTGCAATTAACAAATGCCTAAGGAAAGTGTTTTGACAGATTGATGTAATGTATCATGTAGGCTAACTTGTCACTAATGTTGCTGTTACTAATGCTGGTGGGGGCAATAAACACAATGCAATATGCTCTATATATACTGTGTCTCTAGTATTTGTCTCCCCTTAAAACAAGTTTATATTTTGTAGAAAACTTTTCACAGACCCCCTGGCAACATGCTGCAGTCCCTTAGGGGTCCCTGGACCCCAGTTTGAGAACCAGTAGTTTAGATCAGTTCTCCAGATATGGAGACCAGGCAAACGCCACAGGGTTAGCACTGAGGATGGAGCCTCGTGCCCCCCTCAGCGTCTCTCTGGCTCCGAGGGACGTTCATCTGGCAGGTCACGGAGAGCAGGTCGCCACGGTGCCTATGTTCCCCCTTGTGTCAACACTGACTCCTGCTGGTCGGCCCCAGCTGGCGAAACAAGGAGTGAGTGAATGGAGAAACCGTCCTGCCGTCCTCCAAATGTGTTACAACTCCCTGTGGAGCCCCTGACACCGACACCACCCGGTGTGCAGAGGCACTTGGCAGCTCTGCGTGTGCACTGGCCCTGAGGAGACATGTCTTAGCTTGCTGCCCTCACAGACTAACATGGGAGGGAGGGCAGTGATGATGATTAATTTGGGATAAACAGGAAGGGAAATCCTCCTTTTATTAAAACAACATCTGTACAGTTTCATCACATTACAGCCTCATTGCTTAGCGCCAAAGAGGAACACTGATCTGGGTCGGTGCCAAATCTCTTTCCAAGATGAGCTATGGGATGCCATTCAAGCAGCAGTTATAAGGTCAGGGGTCAGTTATAAGGTCATAGTGCAGCTGTGGAACATGCTAGGTTACGCTACTCTAAGTCATACAGCTTTGAGATGTTCGGATGTCATGACATTTCTTTAGTGTTCAGAATTGTGTGATGTGCCCTCCTTCTCTTTGTTCTCTTTGCACCAAGTTCCTGGGGGTGCACATCAGCGACGACCTCTCCTGGACCACCAACACTGCATCACTGGCCAAGAAAGCACAGCAGCGTGTCTACTTCCTGCGCAAACTGAAGCGGGCAAGTACTCCACCACCCATCATGACTGCAGTCTACAGAGGAACCATAGAGAGCATCCTTACCAGCTGCATCATTGTGTGGGGTGGGAGCTGCACTGACTACAACAGGAAGGCTCTACAACGCATCGTGAGGACGGCTGAGAGGATCATTGGTGCATCACTACCCTCCCTCCAAGACCTGTACACCACCCGCCTCACCCGAAAAGCCATCACAATTGTCAGCGATGCAAGTCACCCAGCACACAGTCTGTTCAGTTTCCTGCCCTCTGGAAAGAGGTACAGGAGCCTCTGCTCCTGCACTACCAGACTCGCCAACAGCTTCATCTACCAGGCTGTGAGACTGCCGAACTCTTTCCCTTCCCCATTCCCAGCCCCAGCCAGCAGAGGCACCAGGCCGGCAGGAGTCTCGGAAGACAGTGGACTCACCCCTAACCCCTAACCCCTAACTGCATATGCAAATTGCACACATCTGCTTCTAATTGTTCTGTTTTTATATTTATATTTGCACCACTTATTTATTATTATCATTACTGCTACTGCGGCAACTACTGCCCATTGACATTTGCACATTGCACTTTTGCACTAAAAAACACAATTACAACAACTACCTCTAAACGCACAAAGCTGGAACACTCAGCGAACTTCACCTCATGCCTTGTCTGTCTTGTCATGCCCTGCTACATTAGTTGCACACTTAGGGTACTCTATGTCTTGTCCTGTCATACCTGTTATGTTAGGTAGTAGTACTAGGCAAAAGTAGCCTTAAGCTACTTGCACTTTATTTATTTATTTATACAACCTTAGGATTAGAATTGTCTTGTTGTACATCTGCACTTTACTGTTGTCCACATCCATGCATGGGATAGTTGCTAGTAATTTCGATTCCTTTGTATGTCAAGTACATGTGAAGAAATTGACAATAAAAGTGACTTTGACTTTGCTGCCTCTCAGCAGACGTTTTAGTCAGTGGTGTTGGCGTGACTGAACTGTTTATGAAAGTTCCAGCAACATATAGTGTCACTACAGCAGCTGGTCACGCTGCACAAGCCAAAGGAGCCACGCATCACACACCGTAGGTAAGACCAAGTCACGCTGTCAGGAGTGGCCGTTGATGGTTAGCACTCTGCACTCTGCACTCGCATCAGCAAAATATGCCTCATGAACAAACATGGCTCCCACACTCTTTGAGAATACCGCTGGTTATCGAAAATTCACTTTGATGTGACAAACAGGTTCTTCAGGATTTGAACCTTAAACGTGTGACACATAAAGATGACCTATTATAAAGGAACAGATAGTAGTCCTCACACAGATCACTCTAAGACAGGGGTCGGCAAGTAATTTAGGCCACGGGCCAGATTTTTTTTCCCGCCACACCCTGCGGTAAGAACCCTCGAAGTGTTTCTTTTCAGGAGCATCCATGACCACCACCTCTGCCGCAGCAGCTGCCTCGCCATCATCTTAATTAATTGTATTTTAGTTTGCGTAAACGTGCTACATTGAGTTATGCCAAAACGAAATATACCGTTTTGCTAAATAATCAGAATTATTGTTTTCTTTGTTCTGAAGCAAATAGTTTAATGACATGACTCTAGTAAGAGGGAAAGAAAGAGCGCAGATTCAAAAGTGCAAATCCTGTCTCTGGTATTCTTTTCGTTTTGCTTAACATCAGGTGTCTTGGAGAAATTCTTCAAGAAGTAAGATAAGATAGGCCTAACTAACTCGTGTTTTCCTAAGTTTTGTTTTCTCCCCCGGACCACTATGGCATTAAGCATACAAAATTCCACAACATAACAAGGTTATGGCTCCTGATTTCGTAACAAAATGAAAAATGTCTATGGTGGGCATAAATCCTGTTTTGAGTCGGCACACCATGTTCCAGTACATAACATATCTTTATGTGTATGTGAAGTATTTGATACTCAGAAATAACTTCTGCAGAACCTTACTTGATAACATACTTATAACAATTGTCAGGGCATATACAAATAATGTAGCAAGACAACATTGTATCTGATTAATTTTCGCTGTTTCCTGAGGGTTGGGCATAAACTCACAGACGTAGGTCTGTTCACTCTTGCATGTCTTCAGCCTTTGGAATAGGCCCATAGCGCTACTCGGTACAAACGTAATTCTCCTCCTTAAAACTCCTACAACCCCCTTTCCCCCTCTCTCACACTGATCTGCCATGTGGCTTAATTTTAAATTGTTAATGAGGCTGGAGTTCGATAAAACGGTTTTTCCACTTGGACATGACAGGAGTGTGTAATACTGTGTTTTACCACATAGCCTATTAGGCTACATCGGAGGGGCGCTATTTCACTCATTACAAAATACTGACTCAGGCTAGGCAGGAATCACAGGAGGCGGAATAGTAATAAAAAAGACGTGCTCGGAAAAAACATGGAATCAGCTGGAGGGCCCATCAAAATCGTTCGGACGTTGCTGACCTGTGCTCTAAGATTACCATATTTCTATTCAAAGATGCTTTTCCCCTATCTACTCTGAATAAACAATGTTTTGTGGTTGTTGTTGTTGATGACAATGAGGGTGCGTGTGATGGGTTATTTCATATAAACCTCACACAGGAGCACATAACAACGTTTCTTGTGACGTAGCCCCATGTACTCCCAATGCCCATCCTCATCCTCGTCGCTTCCTCCTCTTCACTCGGCTCCTTGAACACTCTAATAGTGAATCTCCACCACTTCTAAATATGTCCTCGCACACCATGCAGGTTTGACGCTTGGCTGCTCGCCCACAGAGCAGCAAACAGCCCGCAGGCAAAAGCCTCTCTGTGTTCAGCGTCCTCCAGGGGGATGAGCTTAAGGGGACGAGCGGGTGGACGGCGCCCAGCTTTGGGGAGAGTAATGGGGCAAGGAGAGGCTGGGGGGATGGCCTGGAAGTGCCCTGAGGGGCCATTTACAGAGAGTGACCAAGGTCAGACTCATTCAGGGCAGCTGAACGGCAGCCAGGCAACATGAAGAGCAGTGGATGGCAAATTAGTTAATTAAGTTGCCAATATTTCAGATGGGTGATTGTGCATTGTCAGAATAGGGTCTGTTTTCCAGGGGATGCGGCAATACTTGCTCGTATCAGTGCAAAACAGAAACCTTTATTTCCAAGTAAAAGCAGGATCTGGGATATTAAGGATGATGTGCAAAGAGATTGAGAAGAAATAGAAAAAAAAGATGAAAAGGTCCCTTAATCCCAGTGAAATGTGAATGACTGTAAACACATCCCTAAAGACTTTACCGTGCATATTAAATTACCTCTCACTCTCTGTCTTATTCTACAATGATCCGCTGGCTAACCATTATCCATACCTAAAATTTAGTTTTAATCAAAACAGAAACGTCTCCTTTGTGCAGAAAACATTAGCAACAGAATGAGGTGGTGAAATCATACATTACTCCGGCCTCTGTGACAGCCATTATCAAGAAAAGCAGAACAGGAGACAAATGCCAACGTTTGAGTTGAATCACTGAATCAGGCAGACCCGATCACTGCCCCAGTGTTCTGTCTCAGTGTGGTTCTTAAGGGCTCTGGTCTCACGTGTCTTTCTCACACACACACACACACACACACACACACACACAAACAGGATCTTCATCAGGGACATGGGAACGTGGTGGTGGGCTCATTCTAACATGAAGTGCAGTGTGATGTGTGGTTACTCACGAAATTGCATTACACAACCCTGACTGTAACCCCAATTAATCAGCCGACGTGATTGTTGAGTGAGGAAGTGCCTTACTTATTAAAACAGACAGGTGCTTTTGCAGGACTGAAAGGCAGACTTGACGTCAGCGCTACAAGAGGTGGGCACTAACGAACACCTACAACAGAGCTCACTGTTATAACCCAGAAAATAACAAGGATTGCTTAACGTACCGAAGACAGACACGTTTCCACTGTCTTCTACATGTGTTCCAGAAAGAGGCTTTGGGCTGTAAATGAGTCCATGAGAGGCCTGTGTGTGTGCTGGGGGGTGTTAGGGAGTGGAGGGAGGGGTTACAGGGTGGTGTCTTACTATTGCAGTCTCTACATCAGATATCCAGTATCCAAAATATTTACCAAAGGTTATTTACTTTTTATCGAGGGCATTTAGTTTGCTCATTAAGAATTAACACATGCAGTATTTTAGTATTTTATGAGTAATATTCAATCAATCAATCAATGAACCAAGGGAGTAACTTTATGCTAAACACTGAGGGGTCAAGATGTCTCTGCCTATATAAATAAATAAATGAATAAATATTACATTTTTGTTTGTCGGTTCTCCTCTGCTGTTTTGTCATATAGGGTATTTCCCCGATAGCAAAAATACCACAAATGCTGAAATAGAGGCGGACCGACAAGCAGAACTAACAAGCATAATGCCAGTGGAACACCAGTAGCAGCCTGCTGTCTGACCACTATCGTCTTGCTACGTGGGTACACTATTGCTATAAAGCTTGAGTGTTCCATGGAAACACTCATGCCATTAAATGCCATTAGTGTGAATAAAAAACAGCAAATAAACAAGATAACATGTTGTCCTTGTTAGAGACACAATTCATGATTTTATTTGTAATGATGAATGTGTTCTTCAAACTTAGTTTTTATTTAAAAAGCCACTTTTTATAGCAATTGTAGCATAGCATAAGATGCACAACCAATGAAAAGATGCAAGAACAGTGCTTAATGCCAACTGTCAAACATGGCAGAGGTGGTGTGATGGTCTGCTTGGGAGTGATCCTTTAGAGAGCCACCCTCCTTCTCTTCTGGCTCTTTCATTCCAGGCCCATGAATAACCAAAATGATTTTAACATATTCTATTTTGTTGTTAATCAATCAAATTATGATCAATGTGTTAATTTTAATTGCAGTAATGTTTATTACCAGAGAGAGAAAACTTTACTTGTGTTTATCAACAAAGTCTGATCAGCAGTTATTTTGTTGCATCCTCCCCTTGCTTTATCTCATAAGCTAGGTTACTATTAGCACGCTAGCAAACAGCTCCTTTCAGTTAAGACATTGCATTTACATTCATGCATTTAGCAGATGCTTTTATCCAAAGCAACTTACAAAAAGAGGAACTGTGCTACAGCACAATTAAAAACTAAGAGTGCGACTCGCTAACATAATATTGGCAGGAGATAGAAGTGCAGGAGTGTGATAAAAGTGCAGTACAGAGAGTGAGGGGTGCATTATAAGTGGACTCCAGGTATTCAGCAGTTTTAAGAATTTCTTGAAGGTGGAGAGGGTATCTGTTGCTCTGGTAGCACCAGAAATTATCACCAGCTAACTTAACGATACAAATAATTAGGCTACTTCATTTTGGGCAGGGTGTTTGTTACCTCTTTTTAATAGACACTGACAAACAGTTGCCTAATAGTTGGTTGCTCTTTAAGCACCCTTTTCATTCTCCTTCCCAACACCTTTGTGACCAGGTATCTTGCATTAACCCAAATACACCAGCAAACTAGCGACAGTATGTGAAAAATACCCAATGCTAAATGGGTTAAACCAAGTCTCTACAAGGGGGGAGACACCTTGTCAGATGAGTAAACATGTTACTCCTGTGGCTTTTAAATGAAATTAAATCAAGACATTTGACAAGTTATTTATGCCAGATAAGTTAATCATTTTTAATAAAGACAATTATATGAACCAATTATATTGGTTGGATTTGATTTTTGTGGGGGGCATTACCCCCCCCCCCCCCCCCCCCTCCCCTCCGCAGAAATTATATTCCTGCCGTGAACTATTCTTATGGGACCAAAAACCCCAAAGGGCCTGAGCCCTACTCCCTAATCCAGATTTCCAGGATGGCTTTGGGATTGCCTGGAGTTTTTGGTCTAGTGGCCATCAGCAAATTGCTCTCTTGGCTCAGACAGTGTAGCTGGAGAGCAGTCAGACTTCAGCATCAAACGATTGAGAGGTCTTTCAGTGCATTAATAACTATGAACATCTACGCCCTGGCATAATTTCTACAACTGCTCAGCGACTTTATAAAGAGGGTGGTATGAACCACTTGTCACATTGCCCTAACGTGACCTCAGTGTGGCATTCACACACAAGATTTCTGTGTACCATTCACTACACTTGGCTCGGCACTTGATTTCTATCACAGCATGTTGACTTATTTTATTGCACTTAGAGCTGACAACAAAAGTGTAGTTGGACAATTAATACGATGGAATCCATCTCTATACAAATACTGAAATTTAGGCAAAATAGCAAAAGCAATAGCAATAAAATTAATAGATCAGTCTGATAGAACATGGGACTTCAAATTATTTTAAACAAACATGGCTAAAACATGATTAAAAGACCAATTTCACAGTACAGATCCTAACAAGATGGGGTATCGAAACCCCATTGGTTTCAGTGTATCACAATACAATGTACAATGCCGCACTAGTGATTGAATAGTGAGCACTGGTGGACAGAATGAATGAATGCACATTATACCCAGCATACACTTGGGCATGGTTAATGGCCTGGAGGAACGTTAATTCTCTAGATGCAGTGTTGAAAAGGCAAACTGTGAGTGACCTATAGGTGACTTCCATAGATTTCCATTTGAATGTAATCAATAAGGGACATTATGAGATCTCCGGGGTGATGAATAGAATATCCTCCTATTTTCAAAATGGGCCAAAACAAGATTGATCTGACCCTACCATAGTTATCCACTATTTCTGTGGGGACACATTTTATGAGCTTATAAAACCCACATAAAAAATACATATTTTTCACAATGGAGGATGTTTCCATTGTTCTTGTCTGACTGAATTGTAATCGTCCTCACAATTTGACAACAGTCTCACCACAAACAATAGAAGATTATTTTTTAAAATACTTGTACATAACAAAAACAAAATAGCAAAACAAAACAAACACAGTTACCTATAGACTAATGTAGAGCTTTGATTTTTATCTCAGATTTTAAAAACATGCATAATGCATGAATAGATAGATATCTAGATAGATCTCTAGATAGATAGATCAAGTCTTTATTGTCCCAGAAAGATCATCTTTTTCACATATCACTCTAGATTCCAAGCAGCGGATGTTATTAATAACTAAACCGTCTCAGTGTAGCCTCCCAAACATACACGGCAACATGAACACTATCTCATTCCACATCCACAGCCTCAGACATGTCGACCCATCCCCTCCTGCCACATACGTATTCCCCTTACAGATATGAAGGCAGAACTAATTCCATTCCTTTTTGGGAATCCATCGGCACTGCAAAATGTGCCCCAGGCATTACATTTACATGACATTGCATTTTATGCATTTAGCAGATGCTTTTACTGTATCCAAAGCGACTTACAAAAGAGGATATAATTCAACCCCATTTCAGCAGACCTCCAAGAGCCAGCACTGGTGAGTGCCTGGAACTCGCAGTGGTTCTCGGCTGACGGGAGACGGACGGTGCCGTCTCTACGCCTGCCTGAGCTATTCTCGTCCGCCTCTCAGAGGGCCTCACCAAGAACTGCACTCTCCTCTACCTATCGATTGGACACACAAAGGGAGATTGTGTTGCCGTCAATAAGCCAGCAATCCTCAGCAGTGCTGGATCCCAAGCCATTTGTAAGAGCTGCCAGATTTCTCTTTTTTTCTCAAGAAGAAAAAGTGAGAGAAGAAAAATATGAATAGAGAAATAAATAAATAAAGATAGAAAGAAAGAAGAAAAGACAGATAAAAAGTGGTGTGTGTGGCAACAAGGAGCATGAGTATGTCCATTTTAGGGCAGTGACATCATAGAGCAGTGGTAGCGTAGTGGTTAAGGAACCTTGCTAGCGTGCAAGTAACCTGAAAAGTTGTGGGTTTGAATCCCAGCTGCCACCGTTGTGTCCTTGAGCAAGGCATTTAACCCCAAGTCGCTCTGGGGGAGACTGGCCCTGGACAATTGATAGTTGACAAGTTGTAAGTTGCTTTGGATAAAAGCGTCTGATAAATGAAAATGTCCATTTTCTGCTTATCTCTGGTCTATAATGACTCACATGTCAGTGAGGCGTCACTGAAGGAAGAATAGGACACCCCCCTCCTTTTCTTCATGTCTTTATCACAAGCTACAGCACAACTTTACTGCCAGTATGTAATTGTTTGCCTGTCTGTCTGTCTGCCTGTCTGTCTGTCTGTCTGTCTGTCTGTCTGTGACCAGTCTAAATCTTAGAATAGAATAGAATAGAATAGACCTGAATAACAGACAACTACCTCTAAAACTAAAAGCACGTAAGTTAGTTTGGCAATGTTTTTGACAAAAAAAGAAAGAAAAAGAAAAAAAATGAATAGTAAAATGAAAAATTAATAGTATTTTGTAGGCCTATGTAAAAACATCCCTTAAGAGAGGCATAGAGAGAACATCAAGAGGCCAGGGTAAAACCAAATGCCACCAAGGGCTGTTATCTAACTGCCATTTAGAAAAGAAGAACAAGTGTAGACGACGAAGGGTGATAAAACCTCAACCTGACACAATAAGACCTAAGGGACCATCTCAGAGGGAAGCTACTATGATAAAATGATATTCAGAGTGAGGGTGACACCTCCTAAACAAGACTGACAGGTGAAGTTGGTCACGTATTTATTTTTAACACATTAAATGTCAGATAGGATAGCGACAACACAAACCATCCGCGACTGTCCACGCCCTCCTGCTGGTGTCCCCCCTCCCCCCCCAACTTCACCTGAGAAAACATAAACAGTATTTTAGAAGTGCGTCACACTACAGCTGCTCAAAATCAGTTTTTCTGAAAGCAGGCTGGTTGGGTGCTATGAAAATTCAGTCCACATGAGATGTGCCACATCATGAATTGTTCATATCAAGTCTGTTTTTTTCACCTGTTTTATAGGCCTACGGACACCATCTAAGAAGCAAGCAGCAGTTGTTTTCTGTT
This sequence comes from Tenualosa ilisha, assembly GCA_015244755.2. NCBI lineage: Eukaryota > Metazoa > Chordata > Actinopteri > Clupeiformes > Clupeidae > Tenualosa > Tenualosa ilisha. Next base: position 39,575 of record PYXC01000317.1, on the reverse strand, counting down.
GTAGCGAGTCCACACTGCTAAAGAGGTAAGAAAAAGTCACCGCTGCCTTTAGGGACTGACCTGTAGGATTTACCGACCGCTGTTTCAGCAGAACTGGCTGTATTTGTGCCACACCGCAACTTTCCCCTCCATTCCTGCTCAGGAGATAAGAGAGGAAATTCTGCCAATAAGCTATATATATAGTGCACATAACAAGTAGACCAAGAAGACACCTGGAGCACTTCAATGGTGCGCAAGTCTAGAAATAGGTGGAGCTGGCCGTGATTCATTATTTAAGAAAAGCCATGCCAAGAAAAGGAAATGAGATTGCTTTGGTTTGTGCCCGGGAAAGGGCTTGTAATAAATGAACATAGAAAACTGCAGAATTAGAACAAAAACAACCGGCTAAGTTCCTTGACCAGCAGTTTATTTCTTCGCAGGTGAATTTAGTCTATTGCGTTTTAATTTTGCAGTGCATCAGCCCGACACTGCATCTCATGTTTTCTAGCTGCAGTATCTTGAATGACATGTGCCCGGTGCCCCATGCACTCCCGTCATTTTTATGCATAGCTAAACTATGCTAAACTATACTGTTCGTAACTTTACCCGACTGACGTTGCATACGAGTTATTTTGTCAAGCTAGATCTGAGGATCCGCCAAATTTCTTCCACAAATATTAGACAACACATTTCATGCGCAACATTGCCCCCAGGCGTTCAGTCTTTATCGTCACACTAATATTTCGTGTACGAGGAGGCCGTCTACACAAGTTGTACCTTTTTTGGCCAGTCTATTCCATATTGACTTGCTGAGATATTGCATTTTATATATTTATGTAGGTGATAAGATGTTAGCACAAGAGAAAGTAGGCTACAGAGACTGCTGAAAATGTACCAATTTTATTGTTGATCCACACATCCATTCCATATGCAACAGGCAAGTGACATACTTTTTATATAAAACAAATCAGCTTGAATTACTCAAATAAATGTCAGTTAACACATGTCAAAAATGTTTTGCAAATGTTCACCCTGCTCTGTAAAGGCATTGTGTCTGTCAAAGTTGATGTCTCTTACAAAATGTTTTTTTTTCTTTTTTTTTGCAGAAACTGTAAATACATTTATCCTCTATGTACAATTGCAGTTGATATGTGAATGATATAGCTCATACAGTTAATAAGCCATGGGTTAGCTGTATATACTGTGAATATTGGTATAGGTAAAACATACAAAGGCATTTTTTTCATGGCTGTCAGTAATGCACTGGTTAGTTTATGGCTTTTCGCATGGGTTCTGATGATCCCATGATTGCAACAAATCAGTCACCTGTGAACATCTATGTCTGCCCAAACTAACTTTGTCTTCCCATAGCCAATACACACACACACTTTTGAAGGAGAGGTTTCCACTGCATTTACACTTGTGCTGGGCAGAAACACTTGTTTACTTGAAAGATGATCAACTGTCCAGGAGCAGACAAACAGTAGGTGATTGTCTGGCACATTGGTCTGCTCAGGCCCCATTACACACGGTATAAAAAAAAAAAAAAAAAGAAAAGACATAAAGGATAATGACATGGCAAATTCGGTCATCCCCTAAAATGCACAAATCAGGCACACTGTGGCATGGTTATGAGATAAAAAGCTCATTTGTGCACAGAATGTGACATCTCACAAGTGCTCCAAATATACTAAACTAACTCTTGTTTGTATTGATATGCAATACCCTCTCACTTCAAGTCTAGTTTTGGGAACGGCGTCCACAAAACACCTCAGACCTAGGGCAAAAAATGACCACTTAGGTTGCCAGCCTAAACTCGTGTGAGTGTGAAACATCATTAATGTTCAGCAAGATCATCCTGAAGAAGACTCAAGAACAGCAGCACAGAACAACTTGCCCCCTAGCCAATACTGAGATTTGACCTTTAACCCCACAAAGCACTCCACAAGTAGCACTTCATCTGTAGCAGGCCTCTCAAGCACTTTTCTATACAACATCACTGAAGCAACGAGGACGAGGAAGAGACAGAAAAACTTTACCCTTTAAGCTCTTTAAAATGTCTGCAGAACAGAACAAGAAAGGTTAGGCAACGTCTTGGCTTGATTGATTGTGGATTGTTAGCATGAAACCTGACAGATTCAAGCAGACTTTAAATTGAATCCTGTGTCAAGATGAAGCATTTAGCCATGTTGCAAACAAACATGTCATGGTAGACAAGATCACACATTTCACGACACATTTCTGATGTAACAACAAGCAAACAAGTCATATTCTTCAATTTACAGTGCACTCATGACAATTAGTCATGCTGACATGAGTCGGTACTTCATTGATTGACATGTTCAGGACGGGGAGGATTCTGTTTTGACAGACAGTTCAATTAAAATGTTGACAAGATGTAGATACCCATTTACCTTGAGGCTATGCAAGACATTCATACTAAATACATTTCTACCCTACAACCCTCTATTCATACAGGCTATAGTTCTCATACAAACACCAATAACTGGTCTCCTGGACTGCAGATTTAGTCTTGCTGATGCAACATGGCGGACATGTCACAAAACTATGTTACAGACATTTATTCCCATTATTTTGGACTGTCTGATTTTGTTTAAATGGGGGGAAACTGACTAACTTAACATTTGAACCAAGAGTGCCGGAACTGTGCAGACGTGGCAGGTCACAGATATGAAGATAAATACTTCAGGTCATCATATTTTATTTCACACAGTAATGTTGAAGAGAACTTGGGTTCCGTTAGAAGTTAAGGAGCCAAAGAAATAACCCCACAAGCAGCTGGAAAACAAAAATTACACACACACAAAAAAAATACCACTGAACTTCTGAAACCAGTTTATAAACACATCAAAGTGAACAAAATTCAACATGCACACCAACACACACGCACACATTAAAAAACAAAACAAAACATTTTGGTTCAGGTACTTTTTACGTGGCACGTGGTCTTGCCTTGCACAGTCACACATTTTTGCATAAGCACAGTTTGTATGCATTAACCTACTAAGACCATCCATTAATCACACCAGTTCTACTGTACACATCCAAAACCACTACCCAAAGGACACAACACTAACAAAAGCACCCCCTTTGGTTCAATACCATCACTTCATTATACTGGGATTGTTGGAGGTTCTGACAGCTGCATGGCAAAAGATTCTCAAAGAGTGTTTGTAAGGCTTTTTTTTCTTCTAAGAAGGCATCATTGATTTTGTACTTCAACAAACAGTATAGGCAATCAGCGATGGTAGATTTGATTTTATAGAATAAAAAGGTACATTTTCTCAACACTTCAGTGACATGGAGGGAATGATTATGTAAATACACACAAGTATTAACACCAAGTCCTTAAATAATGTAAACATATACATCTTTGAGGTCAGTACATTGATCCTCCTCATATATATATAAAAACAAATCAAACAAAAAAAAACAACAAAAACAAAACAAAAAACAAAATAACTTTACTGAAGCATAGTCCGGATGTTCTTCGGAGTGGATTCATCATTCAAATGTTTGGTGGTGAATCTGCAGGGGGAAGTGTCAGCCATTACAAACACAATTGACCCAATACCCATATCGTACAGCTGAACCCTGCCATATTATATTAAAGGAAAATGGCACATTATATTAAAGGAATACACCACTGTTTTTGGCCAATTTACTCATTTACTCAGTGAGTCCAAGTCACTGTTCCTTGTTTATTATGCCGGATCAAGAGTAGAGTTCCATGACATACCAGTTTATAAAATTGTTATATTTCATTTTCCATTGACCTTTGTACACCTTGTAACTACAGAAGAGGCAAGTTTAAATAGGAAACATTGGAATTCTGTGGACGCTTTTAAGCAATAAGCTAATGGGTGAGATGCTAGTGGCAACCAAAGGATTCAATGATATATGCTAACCTGAAACTAAAAACACTACCGTCAGACTGAGACAATGGCTGGATGAACTGAAGAAAGGTGAAAGTCAAAGTGTTTAACTCTAGGGGAGGTGGAAAAAAAAAATTGGCCAAAATGGTGGCGCATCCCTTTAAGCTGTAATGTAAGAGATTAAGTACAGATGCCAGACATGGTCCTCCTACCGATTATCATTGACATTTCCAAACATTTCCATGACTTTTCCCAAGACTCTTAATGCAATTTTCTCTTTGCAATTGATGTTTTAAAAATGAAACAACCTTTTCAAAAATTTCAGTGACTTTTCCGATTTCTAAATGAGCATGCATCCTGGAGAAAAGTGGCACCTACTTGAGGGCATTTAGAAGCCCTTCCACATTATCTGTGGGCTGCTCCTTCAGAACCTTTATGCATCCTTTCATCTGGGGGGGTGGAGGAACACAGAGAAGAAAAGAATTAAATTAAATATACAAAAAAAACATCTCGCTGGCCACAGACTCTCAGGACAGAATATAGAGCTTGACTCACGTCAATTTTAGAGGACTTGTTGAAGGCGCCGTTGGGGTGCACGTGGTCATAAAGGATGATGACTCCCACCATCACCCTCATGCAGAAGAGCAACGTGTCCTCGCTGTTGAAGCGACTGCTGTACTCGCTATAAGAGCATATGCACACAGACACAGACTTTAGCCTTGAGCAGATGCACAACTCTATGATTGGAAGCAGTCTCTCGGCTTAGTAAAGTATTAAAGTATGCATGCTAAACATCCTGAGTATGATGGTCAATGATGCTAAACTCTAAGGCTGTTAATCATCCTTCTCAACATTGAAATTCACTACTAGGGGATCACCACAGTATAAGAGTTTAAACGACACTTTAACACTTTACTTGAGGGTGTTGACATAGGAGCAACTATCAAACATAATGTGACGAATTTTATAAACATAATGACACTTTTTTTGTTTTTTAATGTAAAGCTGACACTGTTTGGGATGCAAACATTACAAAAACTAAATGACACCTAATGACAACAGTCATTACTATTAAAAAAGTGTCATGATTAGTTAATGTTCCCGATAAGCGTCACGTCATGCCACTCTTATATCGACACCCTAAAGTAAAGTGTTATCGTTGAAACTAGCAGGGGTTACTTACGGTGTTTCCAGCATGACCTTACACACACTGGCCATGGTGCTCAGACAGTCTGTCGTGTTCTCCAAGGGTAATGTCTTATTCTGCACATGTATGCCACACAGGAAGGAACCATTCATTAGGCCAAACATACTTCATGTGTACATTACTAGTCATTAATGGTTTAAGTCATCATTTTGGAGGGATTGAGTTCCGAGCCAGGCTTACCTCAGTGACAAAGTTTGTTGTGGCATTGCTTAGGGTCTTCAGCATGGGTGTGGCCTCTGCATAGAACAGGGACATCCGATTGGCCATCTCATTGTTGACCTCATTCTCAATGTCCAACTAGAAGTCAGAGCAATTTTATTCTCATCATGTTTTCATCTCTGGTTAATTCTAATGCTGCTTATCTGACGGAATATTCCGGCTTGGTCAGTGGTGTGGGGAACATGTGATTTATCCAAGTTGAACTCACATTCATGTTATTTATCCTGTTTCGACTGATGGTCCTTCTGTAATAACTGAAGTCATTCTGGATGGCTGGGATTCTCATCTAAATTAATTCAGCATAAAAAAAACACAGAAGCAAACAAACACAGAAATAAACAAACAAAAGACCACGAGAGACACATTAAAGGAAAGATAATGATCCCCGTGTTGCTGTGTGGACAATGGCATTTTGACTGAAAATACTTTGCATCGCAACTAAGACTCACATCCCACAAGGCTTCTGCGATTTCCAAATGAAATGCCTCAGAGATTCCATAGCAAAGTGCATTCCTCACTTTCAAAACACCACCATGCTAACCATGGAGTATGTCATTGCTCAGATACATGCTAACCATGGAGTATGTCATTGCTCAAATACATGCTAACCATGGAGTATGTCATTGCTCAAATACATGCTAACCATGGAGTATGTCATTGCTCAGATACATGCTAACCAACAGTATGTCATTGCTGAGATACTTTCATTTAATGGAACTATTTGTTGCAGCTACTTCCTGAGCGTGGAGAGGTAGGATAGAACAGAATTCATAAACAAATGAATGACATTGGCATTCATGTTTAGCAATGTGCTAACCTTTTTAACCAAAACTGCAAGTGTTTTTTTTGGCTGCGCCATTATAATGAGGACCAAGGTAGTGTCGCTGAGCAAAGGGTGATCTCTGACACTCTGAGCTTGTTGTTATGTGTGAGGGGGAAGACAGAAGGGATGGATCGTATAAAGACGTGTGTGGATCTAAATAGGGCTTATGAAACTGGGCCCCATCAAATATGCTTAATGAGCTTCTCAGGTTAGAAGTGCCCAACAGCGCCATCTGCTGTTGGATCTGTACAACATTTGCCATTCACAGTCTATCCCAGAACAACAACAACAGGTCGTATATTCAGACAAATACTAGTTTGTAAAGTGTTGTAGACCAACAACAACATATCTCTAATGTGCTGATGCGTCTAAGGTCTCTGAGGATATGACTGGTGACCTCTGCCCTGCACTGTTCAATACTCATGACAAGCTAACATGTGAACATTTGGTTCTGAAAGAGCCTACCACTTCAGATTGTTTCTTATCCAAAACGCTGCTGAGAGAGGGAGAGGGAGGGAGGGAGAGAGACAGTGTGAGGGAGTTAGATCTCACCTTGAGCTCATCAAAGCGCAGTGTGAAATGGAGGATCTCTGCAAACTGCTTGGCGAGAGCCTGCTCCTTCTCCAGGTGCTGTGTGGGCGTGTAGGGAGGACATGTCAGACACTCCAGCAGGCTCTGCAGGGCCTTCTCTGTTGGGGAGGTAAAAAAGGCAAAACTGCATATATAGATACATCTCCACATGGCTATAAGAAACACACTGGGTCATTTCAGGGGGTTCTATCTACGGAAGAATGCAGACTATAGGCACTTCATATGTAAACTCGTCGACCTTGGAATCAGCAACCCCATCTGCAACTGGATCATGGACTTCCTGACCAACAAACCCCAGTTTGTTAGGTCAGGCCAGAACCGGTCCACCACCCTGTCACTGAGCACCGGTGCACCACAAGGCTGTGTGCTATCCCCATTCCTCTACTCCCTTTTCACCCATGACTGCAGGCCTGTGTATGGATCCAACTCCATCATCAAGTTTGCAGATGACACCACGGTAATTGGACTCATCAGTGACAACGATGAGTCTGACTACAGGGAAGAGGTGAAGCACCTGGCTGCATGGTGTGCTGACAACAACCTGCTCTTGAACACCAGCAAGACCAAGGAAGTCATCGTGGACTTCAGGAAAGAGAAGGGAAACACCCACAACCCCATCCACATCAATAGTATGGCTGTGGTACATGTTTCCAGCTTCAATTCCTGGGGACCCACATCTCCGAGAACCTGTCCTGGTTGACCAACACCTCAAGCCTGGTCAAGAAGGCCCACCAGCGCCTCTTCTTCCTAAGGACACTAAAGAAAAACCACCTGTCCACTGGCATCCTGAGCAATTTCTACCGCTGTGCGATCGAGAGCATCCTGACTAACTGTGTGACAGTTTGGTATGGAAATTGCTCTGTCGTTGGTCGCAAGGCTCTGCAGCGTGTGGTGAAAACTGCTCAGAGAATCACAGGGACTCCACTTCCTGCCATTGAGGATGTCCACAAGAAAAGATGTCTGCGACGGGCACGCAGCATTCTGAAGGACACCTCTCATCCTGCGAACAAACTGTTCCAACTCCTCCCCTCCAGAAGGCGCTACAGGAGCCTACAGACTAAAACCACCAGGTTCAGGAACAGCTTCTTCACCACAGCTATCACACTATTGAACTCTGTCCCCCACTGAACCTCACACTGCTCTCTGCTGCTTGGACTGCACATCTGTACATCTGTATATACTTAATACATCTGTACATAACTATCTATAGCACATCTGTATATACTTAATACATCTGTGCATAACTATCTCTATAGCACATATGTATACTACCCTTATTATCTCTTCACCTTACATGTATATTGCTCTTCTGCCTATTTATTATTACTACTCTTATCTATATATAATTTGCTCTTTAACTGTACATACTGCATATACTGTATATACTGCACTTGCTGCTCTTTGCACTTCTGATTAGATGCCAAACTGCATTTCATTACCTGTATTTATACATGAGTAATGACAATAAAGTTGAATCTAATCTAATCTAATCTATTGAGACAAATACAGGCATCTCAAATATTCGTGAGTATAATCATGTCATATTGACCGGGGCGCACGTTTACTATATTACTATACTTTATGTTGTGAAGCTGACAGATACACTAGGCAAATAGAGCACACAGAAACAACTCTAGTGTCCTCGTGCTAGGTGTAGATGTTGAGGGACCTACCCAGCCTGAGGGAGAAGCCGTAGAACTTCTTGAGTCGGATGACGAGCGGACACACAGAGTTCCACGCCCGCTCCTGCAGAAGCATGTCATTGGGGTTCTGGATGGCCTGCAGAGAGAGATGCATTGTGGGATTTGCCATGCTGTGTTCACCAGAGACCCTTGCTCCACAAAGCATAAACCCACTTTAAGCAGTTTGGCTGAGAAGAGGCACACAGCATTACTACCACTGCATAATACAGAATTAGACTGTCACTCAAATGGCAGTTTAATAATTTCCTGCACAACATTTTGCTAGAGGCAGATTCTCAGTGCTGATGTGTCTGCAGGGATGTGTCTTGTTACAGATAAACTGTAAAGGTTACAGATTTCTTTATACCAGGGAGATGTAATGTTTGCTGTTCACTCTGGCTCTAGGGTCTAGGCTAATGGGTAGCTGATGGGTAAACCGTACACGCATGCGTCAGCTTCCACATCCATCTCCTATGGACCTTGGGGGAAAATGTGTATGTGCGTCTTGAACATTTGAGTGTTTGCCACCGTAGGACAAGCTGTGTGTGTGTGTGTGTGTGTGTGTGTGTGTGTATGTATGTGAGAAACTGTGTGTGTGTGTGTGTGTGTGTGTGTGTGTGTGTGTGTGAGAGAAACTGTTAATGTGTGTGTGTCTGAGTGAGTGAGTGTGTGTGTCAGAAACTGTGTTTGTGTGTCTGAGTGAGTGTGTGTGTGTGTGTGCGCAGTCGTACATCTCGTATCTCCTGTCCTGCTCCTTTGTATGCCTGCAGGCCTGACAAGATACTCTCTGATTCCTGCAGCACTGCGTTCACCTGGTTCCAAACCTCTCTCTCGCAGTCTGTGGGCTGTGCATCTACACACACACACAAACACACACACACACACACACACACACACACGCTCAGTACATAGAACTTGGCAAAAACTTCCATATGCAACAGACATAGATGTCTTATAATGACCACCATAGGAGAGGATACATAAACTCTATTCTTATCCTTCTTTCAATCCAAAGCATAACATAGTTATCACTAAAATACAAATTTGAATCAAACATACAGCCTTGTTAAATATACAAATGTTAATACAGACATTAATTCAATTAATTACGGTAATTTTATTACATTTAATTAATAAAGTAATTTCAACCAGTAATCCTAGGCATTTTAAATACTAGTTTCAATTGTCCACATGACTATTGCTATCAGCCTGGCTTTCAAAAATCATTACTGCAGGACCCAGGCAAGTCAGGCTTTGGAGTCTGGTACTGAATCCCCAGTGCTGGATGAAGGGGCCAGAAGAACTCTTGGAGGTTAAGAGAGCAAAGAGCAAAGCAGAGCAAGCAGGAAAGACCAACTTCAGCACTTCACACAGGGACATTGTAGTCTTTAAATAGGTTAATAGCAAACGGGTTACTTATCTGCAGTGCTTCTGATAGTAAACAAGCCCATGCATTCAGTAAGCCAATAGCTCTTACAGTGCATTAACACTGAGACACTGGTGAAATCTGAGTGGATGTTTAGGCTAGTGATGGAGCTTTGCTGCTGCAGGGACTATCTGGAGTGGGCTAGCTGTTCACTCTACAGAGGAACGTACAAGAAATGGTGGGCATGAATCGACAACACAACATGCAAACAGAGACAAACACAACATGCAGGGCAGACTACACAACACACAGGACATACATCGCAAAACTGACAACGCAACACAACATGGTGGACAAGATAGAGTGTAGGGGAAAAAAGACAAGCCAGGCAAAAGCTCTGCTCACTTTCAAAGTCAAGGAAAAAGTTTGGCCCCTGGTCAAGGTCTGTGCAAGTGAGAACTTTTAAAAGATTCCCCATTTGGTATCTGAAAGAGACAAGCGACAGACGAAAAGAAGGTAGGGAGAAAGAGAAAGAGAGAGAGGGGGAGAGAGAGAGAGACAAGGAGAGGGTTGTGTTGCGTGAAAGTGGTGAAAACAGCACCAGCAAACAGGAGGAGTCTACGTGAGAGGGCGGTGCTTGTGCGTAATTGACAGTGGTGGGGGGTGGGGGGGGGTGCCAAAACATTGTTCTCAAAAAGGTGCCTTTGTAAATGGCAATCACTCTCAGTTTCGCACTGAAACTTCATTGCATAAGCGTTCAGTTTCAAATCTTTATCTCATGCTAAGCCACGTTCACTTGTTAATAGCGCTGAAAATTTAACACTTGAAGGGATATTCTGCAGAATTTTAAACCATAGCCCTGTGGTTCGAGGACACAGAGTGGAGTTGGTTGGGAAAAAAACGTTGGGAAAACGTTAGTTGGAAAAAAAACTTCAACAAAGACCGAATAGTAACCCAGCAGCTGACGCTAACTTAAAAGGTCACCAAAAAAAAAAAAAAAACATTCATAATCAGTTTGATTTTTTTCTTGGCCTGTTATTGTTCAGTTATTGTTAGCTGTCTGTTTACTGTTTGGTCTCTGCTACACTAAAACCAGCAGCTAACGCTAAAGTAAAAGGGCACAGAAAATCACTTCCAGTTTCATTTTTTTCTTGCCCTGTTTAGTTAGTGTTAGCTGCCTGTTCACTATTTGGTCTATGCAACACCAAATGTTTCCATTCAGTTTCCTACTGACAGCATTCGTTGAACTTAAACAACAGGACTATGGGTTGACATGCCCCACAATATCCCTTTAGAGCATCTTCTGCCATGAAAACATCCTTTTGAGAACAGGGCCCACATAATTCATGCCTGTCCTGGGTCCTGATCGTTAGGGCTGTGGCCGCCAGTGAAAGCCACCTGCTGATTGGACAGAAAAAGGTGATTACAGGTTGCACCTCCCCAGACTCCTCCCTCACACTTACTTTCAAAGTCCAGGAAAAAATGTGGATAGTTCTCTATTTCCCTTGTCAGGACTTTGAGTAGATTACCCATTCCAGCAAACCTGATCAAATACACACGATTCAAACACAAGTTCAAAGGCAAAGTCAAGTTATATATTTAATAAATAAATAAATAAATAAATAAATAAACACACATATACACACACTTTAAATAGCTTATATATACATATACTTTTTATATCATAAAAATGCATTTTAGGTCATATTACTGCATGTCATTAGAGTATTTGCCAAGACTGCAAAACTGGAATTTATAGCAACATTATAACTGTAACAATATAACTATACAATTCCAGAAGACATTCCCACCCAAGAATAAATACATTCCATTTTGAAATGAAAACACATAATTCTCAGGAGAAACCATTGAGGGAGTAGGCTATATTAAACAAAGCTGCTGTCCAGTGCTGGCATGTTTTGCATGAGTAGATTACTAGAGGATGTCTGGCTGGCATCTGTGTAAACACAGGGAGGAACTGGCTGGAGAGACACTGAGAGAGTCATCTGATTCCAACACATACTTCATATACCTCAACTATTTGAAGAGAAACACACACACACACACAAACGCACAGAGTTCCTATTTAATGCTAACCTGCTTATCCTTGCAAATGCAAAATGCAAAACAATCTTTTTTTTTGCAGCTGCGACTTCAGTGAACACTCACAGCCCCTCACTAGGTCTGTGTGGCAAAGGCCTTTCACCCAGTTAAGGATGCATGCACGCATGCACACACCCAAACTCTTACTGCGCTCTCATGCAACTCCAGGCTAATTCTTAAAAACACACTTCTCTCGCTTTTGCTCAGACAAACACACACACACACACACACACACACGCTGAAACAGACCCCACTTTGTGCTTTAACCTCAACATGACCTTACTGGGAAAACTGCAAAGGCTGCACACATTTGTGTATATATGTGTGTGTGTGTGTATGTGTATGTGTATGTGTATGTGTGTGTGTGTGTGTGTGTGTGTGTGTATGTGTGTGTGTGTGTGTGTGTGTATGTGTGTGTGTTGCACTGCTGTGGTAGATATGATTACTGAGACTTTCATTAGGGTTAGGGGCGATCCCACAAGGCATCTGCCACGTGGAGACACACACGCACACACCAAACAGCAGCTAATGGAATCAGACGCTGGCTCCCTTGAGTCTCTCAGCAGCATGAGTGTGAGTGTGTGTGTGTGTGTGCGTGTGTGTGTTTGCATGTATGGACTTTGTATCTGAATTTTATGTGACCTCAATGTCAAAACTGTAATGCTCAACAAAACAATAACACTTGAGCAAAAAGGTTCACATTCTTGTGAGAGAAAAAAAAAACTAAACACACACCACCTCTTCACAACCTCTCAACATCTTACCTTCACTTTACATCATAGTCTCCATCTCAGTCTTCCCTGACGCCTCTTTAGAATAAAACAAAAGGCACTGCAAAGCCAGCTCTTGCTAAGCGGCAAATTTGAAAGACAAGGAACATTACTGGGGACCGTGGCTGACTGCTGTCCTCAGATCAGACATGACTTACGCACCCACACCCAGACCCACACCCACGACGTCCTCAGACCAGACATGACTTATCCACCCACACCCACAACCACACCCACCCTCATCCCGACACCCAGCCCCAGACTGGTATATGATCCTGCAGGCATGTCTGAGGGGGGTTCTGGCTGGCAGGATGGTGCTAAGTGACCGATGCACAGCTGACAGACGCACTGCAGCTGTGGGGGTGTTGTGTCACTGAGCCACCACTAGGTGGCACTGATGGTGCACAGCGAAGAAATCTCAAAAGCCCAACAGGGCTTTCCAGGAAGAGTCTGAGGGACAGAATATGACGCGTGGTGTGTCAACAGCACAAGCTCTATTCCTGAAACCATTTAAAATTACATTGGTTTCACAAATAATTGTCATTCACGCTTAATTTTCACTATAGCAATTTGTTGAGTGTTGAGAAGTTTGGGGTTGTTTTAGAGGGCCTGTAAGGTCAGTAGTCCGACTTGGCAAGAAAAATAAAAACAACAACAAAAAAAAACTTCAAATTATAAACATTAAAACTGTATAAATTGTAAACAAACCACGATTCATGAAGCACTGGGATCTTTCTGTACATTTTGTATAACTAAGTGAAAACTCCAATAGTAAGTTACGGGCAAAGTCAGCACTGTGAAAACACATTCACACACTCAAACAGACATTCACACACTCAAACACACATTCACCCACTCAAACACACATGCACACACTCGTAGTAGTGGCACAGGAAGATGTGAGCACAATAAGGGTTCGCTGGGGGGGGCGGCGATGTAAACTCAGCCCAGCTTCCTGTCCCCTGGTGTTGTGTAGCTGCCAATGCCAGCATGGCATTCCTGTCCTCTTGTGTGCACTTGTTTGTGAACATGCCAGCATGCATTGTGTGTGTGTGTGTGTGTGTGTGTGTGTGTGTGTGTGTGTGTGTGTGTGTGTGTGTGTGTGTAGGGTGTGTGTGTAGGGTGTGTGTGTGTGTAGGGTGTGTGTGTGTGTAGGGTGTGTGTGTGTTTCTACTGGGCATAATCGTCATACCATAACGACTGTCATTTATGTAATAATTTATGTGTGTTCTGTGCCAGACTGACTAAAACTAAAAAACAAACAAACACACAGCACTATGAGCCTTATGGCATTTGGACTTAACCATCTCTCTCTCCAACAATAACAAAAGGCCTGAAGAGTTTAAGCTCTAATGCTGGTTATGCAACTCTGCAGCCCAACTCAGATGCCAGTGATGTTTCAATGGCATCAACACTTAAGCCACCAGTGCAGCAACACTGGTTCATCTCCAACTGTGCTTTATTATGGATGGGTGAAGCAACCAAAGGTCATCCTGCACACACACACACACGTGTATACACACACACACACACACAAACGCCCACGCACACATGCGACTGACTGTGATTAGTAGGGGTGTTGTGACTGGTGCCTATAGTTTCTGGAGAATCAGAGGAGGCACTAAACTGAATCAATCACCTTCCTCTGGCCTGGACGGCATGGAGACCATGAAGCCCACAGATTACTGTTGCCATCGCTCCCCTCAAAGCACACACACACACACACACTCACACTCCAGCCTTCAACAAACAGTTTCTAGCTAATCTCCCTCTACCAAATTCAAAAGAGTACATATACTCTCTTAGACAAACAGTATCTATCCTCTCTCCCCGACACACTCCAAAGCAACTAAGAGTGTCCCTTTCTCTCACTCACATACATAGTCTCTGACACATATACTGTACATACCAAAACAACTCAGCCACTCTTTCCTTGACACACACACACACACACACACGGCTGCATATCCCAGATGCCTGACGGATACTGTTGGCTCAGACCCACGGGTCCCTGTGCTATTGTTAGCCCATATGGAGCAGGAGTCGTGGCTCTGCAGCACCAGCAGCAACAGAAACAGCTCAGGGAGGAGACCAACGCTGAGACTGCAGCAGGAGCACGGCTCTGCAGCACCAGCAGCAACAGAAGCAGCTCAGGGTGGAGGCCAGTGTTCAGACGGCAGCAGGAGCACGGCTCTGCAGCACCAGCAGCAACAGAAGCAGCTCAGGGTGGAGGCCAGTGTTCAGATGGCAGCAGGAGCACGGCTCTGCAGCACCAGCAGCAACAGAAGCAGCTCAGGGTGGAGGCCAGTGTTCAGACGGCAGCAGGAGCACGGCTCTGCAGCACCAGCAGCAACAGAAACAGCTCAGGGTGGAGGCCAGCGCTGAGACTGAGCCTGGGACTGCGGCGGGGGCAGAGGGGAGCCGGCAGTCATTCAACACCACTTCCTGTTTGTAGAGAGCGCCAGGGCCCCGAGTGTGTGTGTGCCTGAGGGGCTGACCTGATACACAGGCTCAGGCACCACTGCAGCAGAAACACTACCCTAGGGCACACACACGCACGCACGTAAACAACCACACACATACACACAAACACACCAGTAGGGAGCTAGCATCATATCAGTCAAGATCTAGAATGTTCTCTCAAGTGGAGAATGGTCAGTTTAGGTTTGCTTTAGACCAGGTGAGCAGCAACAAACCCAGAGTGGAGGAGCTATGGGCTAGAACAGGAGAATGACTAAAACCTGTAGGGATCAATCATGAATGTACGGGTGAATGCTGAGATTACACACACACACACACACACACACACACACACACACACACACACACACACACACAGACAGACAGACACAGACAAACCTCTGAGGGCCCTTCACACATTTTACAGTGTTTCTATGAGGGGGAGACTATCAGACTATTCTAACCTCACCTCTCTCTCACACACACACACGCGTGCACGCACACACACACACACACATATAGTGTGTGGTATCAACAGCAGAAGCAGAATCACTGTGGTCAGAATGTTAGGATTGCTTTCATGACAAAACACACCAATAAGCTATATGTAATCACACAAACAAGCCACGAGGCGCGTGAACACACACACACACACACGCATGCTCGGAGTCCGGAGAGCAGCTAGTCTCTTTGAAGCTGCCCCCACTACAAATAAACAAGTTGAAACAAGCGCCCGCCCCTTCAATTGGTCAGTCAGGCAAACGTTCCTTTCCCTGCCCTGCTCCCAGCCTGCAGCTGCCCTGTAAACAGCCTGTTTACAAACACAATATGTCAGCACCAGCCTCTGCTCCACCAGAAACAGAGTTTATATACAGTTTCAATGAGCTCCACCTCTCACAGGGACACACTTGCAGGGTGGGGATCACTGTTGTTGGCCATACACATCCAACATCAATACACACACACACACACACACACAAACACACGCACACACACATGCACAAACACAGCTAAAGAGTGAGATCTGTAGACTACGGCATGGATGTCAGATAGCAGAGCTAATCCAGCCCTCACTAGTATCAAGAATACAGAAGGTTCTCATTCTTTTTTTTGTGAGTGTGTGTGCAAGGTTACGGGGTGGTTAAGGTTAAGGTGCATCGTCATTTTAGCATCCTTTTGATCGGAGTGTGTGTGAGTGTGTGCGAGTGTGTGTGCGAGTGTGTGTGTGTGTGAGAGAGAGAGAGTGTGTTCACCATCTTGTATTCAAAACAAAGCAATTTCACTCAGTATGAACTCCCCTTGGTGTCTGATAGCCTAGTACCTAAATGGGCTCACTACAGTGACCTGCTTTGCATTAAAGGAAACACGTACCCTTGCATATAGCCCATAAGAAAGACAGACACACACACGAGACAAACCTGGTGCTGCAGTGTGTGGCTTAACGGCTCTTGTAAATGCAGTGTTGACTCTGCACACAGTGACATCACTTTCACCTCCCATCAACATCATTCTCCCTTTATCTCCCATCACCCCCTTAGGGTTGGCTGAGTCTGACTGACTGCTCTGCTTCAGCCACTGTTCCCAGGTCAGCCAGCACAAACCCAAGTTTCGCCACTTGTTTAGACATTGTCCTTGGACAAGGCCGAGTCACGAATATCTGATTGCCACAAAGCGAATGAAAAGTGATAGATGGTAAGCCGCCAGTTTAAGATTACGTCCCCGGGTTTCTGTGATGCAATATTTTTCAATACATTGTTGACCAAAAAAAAAAAATGATTAGGAGAATTAGTGAGGTACTGAAGAAGATATGCCATTCCTTCCCTTTGGGAGATTCAGCTGTCTGTGTGGTCTGTGTGTAGAGCAGAGACCAAAACAGCTCTGCCTGCATCAGGTCTGCAGCCATGACTGGTTACCTTATCTGGAGGAGGACCTGGGTGGATTCCTTCTAGAACATCCGCCTGCTTGAAACGCCTGAGAAAAGATGGAGAGAGGGAAAGGAGGAATGGAGACAGAGAAATTAAGGGTGGAGAGAAAGAGAAAGGAAGGATGGAGAATGAACCAAGGGAATGAGAGAGTGGGGGAAGGCAAAAAAGCAGAGAAAGAATGAATAACATCCATAACCTCTAATTAAGAAAGCTTAGTGACAGTTCATAACACTCCCTCTCAGGTGTTTCTGCAGATAAGGTGTGTGTGTGTGTGTGTGTGCATGTATCAGGTTTCCCGCTCTTGGCTTTCTCTTCGTTAAATCTGTCAGTTTAATTATTCACGTCTCAGTTGATGATGCCACCGTTGTCTTGGTGACTGAGGAAATGTGAAAGTGTGTGCGTGTGTGTGTGTGTGTTTATATACATGCGATAGACAGTGAGAGTGTGTGTGTGTGTGTGTGTGTGTGTGTGTGCGCGCACGCACATGTAAGCCTATATGTGCAGTGTGTTGTGAATGTGTGCATGATTATGTATAGTTCTGCTCACATGTCTGTTCACAAGTGTTCACAGATGTGCGTATGCAACTCATTTAGCAGATGCAAAGATGTGCGTGACTTACTGTGCGTGTGTCTGTGTGTGTGGTGTGTGTGTGTGTGTGTGTGTGTGTGTGTGTGTGTGTGTGAGAGAGAGATAGAGAGTGAGTTTGAGTGCATTTGTATGTCATTAACTCATGTCCCCTGGCTGTTCTGGGTGAACTGGGGTAGCAAACAGCCAGCGACACATCTGACAGCGCACTCCTACTTAAGGATGCCTGCTTACCTTATGAGTGTGTGTGTGTGTGTGTGTGTGTGTGTGTGTGTGTGTGTGTGTGTGTGTGTGTGTGTGTGTAGAAGCAGTCATGAGTGTTGCGGTCCCTGTAGGGCTATCCTAGAGTGGAAGAGGGTGGTGGTGGTGGTGGTGGCGGTTGTACTGAATGGCAGAGCTGTGATGTGTGACAGGCCCAACAAACAAGCCCCTTGCAACAAACACACACACAAACACCGCAATTGCTAATAAGTTCTGTACCATCACAGGCCTGAACAGATTCTGACAGATTCATATGAAAAGTATACAGAAGCTCGCCAACACAAGACACTCAAGCAATACTGAAACATCGGACACCTACACAAGGAAGTAGTAGATAGCAGGAGATAGAAGTAGAGATGTCAATTCGTGGTATAGATTCTATAGTGTTCTATACTGTTGGATAGGCCTATTTCCCCAATGGAGATGACACAGACCTGATCTGACCATCCAAACACTTTCAGGCCCTTCAGAGAGCCTCGGATAGATAACCTCTCTGACAGACACATCTGTTGCCATAGAAAATGGAGGAAGAGGAGGACAGGGAGGAGAATCCTGCATAGCAACAGTCACCCCAATCTCCTCATGCATGCGCGCGCGCACACACACACACACACACACACACACACACATATATATATATACACACACACAGTGATGACTGTGTGTAGAGTCGGGGTGCAGAGCAGCCCCACGGGGATCCCTCCATCTCTCCTTCGCACACAAACACACACAGACACACACAGACACATGCCCATATATGGACATGTGGATACCCATCCCCAACACCCCACTCCACACATTATACTCGTCTGCCTGAGTGGTCTTTTCTACACACACACACACAGACACACACAGACACACACACAGTCATGTCCAACATGCCAATCCTTTAAATATGGAATCAAGCATACATGGTATAATGTCAGTATGCAAAGCTATGTGTGAATTGAGACTGAGAAGGGTTTCTCCAACACAGAAAAGGAGAGATGCAGCAGAATGTGCGCACACACACACGCAACACTCACCCCAGCTTCAGATCTGCATTGGAAAAACATTCAACTACACTTTGTTCCTCCCTTCACAGAATGTAACTTACTACTCATGTACACATACACTAACACACACACACACACACACACACACACTAACACACCCACACACCAATCAGGACAGGTAGGAGGATCAGGAAAGCAAGAACCCCACTAGGCAAACATGTTTTTCAGAGTGGACTCGGAATGTTCCAGAAACCCATCACAACACATATGGAAACAAAACACATTATTTTGCGATTGGGGGATGGGGGGCTTTGAGCACAGACTATAAATACCTAACAATTAGTATAATACTCTTATCAAAACCCTGCACACACATGCATTTTAGCTCATGCACAGAGAAACAGATAGGGAGAGAGAGAGAGAGAAAAACAGAGAGCGAGCGAGAGACATAGAAAGGGAGAGGAAAAAAAGAAAGAGAGAGAGAGAGATCCTCATATCACTCTCATGCATTTTAGCACAGCTGCAGAGAGACAGAGCGGGGGAGATGGGAGAGGGAGTGAGTAAGGGAGCGAGAGATCCTCATATCACTCCCAGATAAATAAGTAGCCTATCTGACTAAACATTCACTGGAACTGTATAAATGAGCATGGCCACAACCATTTGTCTGTGCTGATGTATGTGAGATCTGGCCCATAATGTATTTCTGTGTGTGTGTGTGAGAGAGAGAGAGAGAATGAGTCCTAAGCAGCAGACAACTCCTTTAAGTCTTTCTGACAGGCAGGGGTAAGGGGTGGTGGTAGTGGTCACACTTGCACCAACCTCACGCATGAGGAACATACAGAAGCACGCACACACACACACGCACACGCACACACACCAATACCCACCCACACCCACACCCACACCCATACCCACCCATACGCCAACATGAGTTTCCAGCTGAGTTTACCAACATGAGTTACATGGTAACCAGCTGAGCTGTTACACACAGACACGAGTGGAAGCAACAGTTTCACTATGATAAGAAAGCACACACACACACGCACACACACATGCGCGCACACACGAAGGTTGAAGGATCTGCCATGAAATCCTTCCTATCCCCCAGAAACAGAGGAGGTATGAGTGTGTGTATGCATGCGTGCAAGGTAGCATGGCAGGCAGCTCAGTGAAGGTCAGGCTCAATCTTGCTGAAGACGTGAGCCTCCTAATGGCAGCCGTCAGTGTGAGTCAGTGTGAGTGTCTCCATGGGCCTTGACCACCCAGCCCTCCCTGCCTTTACACTGGCATGCCTGGACCAGAGGAAGAGCCACCCCATTTCCAGCTGTATGAAAACCTCCAGTACCAACGCAGTAGAAAAGGTTTGTCAGATTTAGCAGATGACGACTAAATTAGTGGCGGCAGGAGCTAACGATGCAAAACAGCAGAAAACAAACAAACAAACAAACAAACCTCTAATACATCAGACCCCAGTGTGACAGTGGGTTTACTTGGTGCATAGCATCACCCACTAGCAGTGCTAATATTCATGGGTATTACAGACACTTCATCCTTTACACCACCGTAGCCACTGCAGCCATGATGGCTCCACAGAGTCTCCAAGCCACAGTCAACTAGTGGCTCTCTTCTTCTCTGGTCGAGTTAACCGTGGCTACAGGCCACTGGCTTACACTCAATGTACCAACTGATAGAAACCTTTACACCAATCCATCATATAATATCATCTCATCGCACTCACTCATATACATACACACACACACACACGACTAAGACGACCTACACTACATGCACCCACCCACTGCTAAAACCCACCCTGTCATTCTGTAAACTCCTCGTCTCCCACCCAAACTCATTTCTCAGAAGGAGATGTGGTTCTACACAGATGGAGAGAGTGTGTGTGTGTGTGTGTAGTGTGTGTGTGTGTGTATGTGTGTACGCGTGTGTTGGGGGGGGGGGGATTGGTCAGAAGAGAGGCCCTTCTCACAGAGAAGGCATGCTGGTGTGGTCTGGGAGTCAAGAGAACCCATTGTAATCCCAGAAAAGTGTTTGTCTCAGTATGTGAGAGCATGCACATGTGTGTGTGTGCGTGTGTGTGTGTATGTCGTGACTGCGCTGTGCTCAGTCTCTCCACTCTGTAACTGAACACACCCATTAAATTCTCTCTCTCACACACACACACCCCAGCTCTCCAGCATCCCTCCACCCTGGGGACTCCCAGCCTCTGAGCTGCCAGCTGGACTCCACAGCCCAACAGCCAGCAGCCACCGCCACTGAGGAGGAGCTCTCCACTCAACCCAGAGACAAGGCCAGACGCCAGCACTCACACATGCTCATTTCCTTCTAATCTTCCTCTCCCTCTCTCTTCCTCATCTTCCTCTCTATCAGCAGCACACAGAACTCTACACCTCACTGAGACTGCAACCAACTCACCAGCAAAAACTCACCATCCGCAGTGACTGTTATGCAAAAAAGCTGTGGAGGAGCATTGACACACATAGACTATTGTTCAAGGTTCATCTGGACTGATACGGCTGAGGGGAAAGAGGGGAATAGACTGGGGGAGGTCAGAGAGAGATAGAGACAGAGAGAAACAGAGCGCGAGAGAGAGAGAGAGAGAGAGAGAGAGAGAGAGAGAGAGAGAGAGAGAGAGACCACA
This sequence comes from Tenualosa ilisha, assembly GCA_015244755.2. Taxonomy (NCBI): domain Eukaryota; kingdom Metazoa; phylum Chordata; class Actinopteri; order Clupeiformes; family Clupeidae; genus Tenualosa; species Tenualosa ilisha. Next base: position 18,057 of record PYXC01000317.1, on the reverse strand, counting down.
TGTGCATGACTGACTGTCTCTTATGGGGTTTTCTGGAACTGATAAATATTTGCTGGGCCTGGGGAAAATAAATAGGTCAACAGAGAAGAACTTGAGGCTGAGGCTCAAGGCTGAGCTCCCAAAGAACTTCCTGTATCCACTTTCAGTAAGCACACACACACACACACACACACACACACACACACACACACACACACACACACACACACACACACACACACACACACACACACACACAATCTGAGTCCTGAGGTCTTCCCAAAAACCCAAGGCCTAAACTATCAAAGCATAAAGTCGGTGCACACCAAGTGCGAATTATCACACGAAATAGTCACACATAATAATGCAGGCGATAAAACCCGTGTTTATATGAGCCCTTCAACACTGAGGATGAAACTTTCACATGCATTTTACCTGCATTTTCACATTCAAACTTTGCAATGTGTCCAACGTCACCCCACCTTCGACTAGCATGAAATCAGCCAATCACGATGGCTCTTCATGCCAGGTCAGTTTTTAAGGGTTAGAGGGTATTAAGCCAGAGAGAGCAGAGGTAGCAGTAAAGAGGGAGAAGGGGACGGACAGACATGGAAGGTGGACATCAACATTATGAGAGACATCTGTGCACTGAGCGGTGTTTTTCTCCACAGCTGAGAGTGAGAGTAAGAGCGAGGACATGGGTGGGCGTCTCCCTGTAACGCTGAGGCTGGGACGGGCGCGGGGGACTGGTGAGGGTGGGGGGCTCGTGAAGGTCCCTTGGCGCTGGCAGGCTACAGCTGGGGAGCTCAGCCCAAACACCCACGCCAACCTCTGCTTCCTGTTTCAAAGGGCACTTCTCACACAGGGGTGTGAGGCTCACTGAGGTGGTCCCCTTTTCTCACTCCCTTTCTCTCTGTGTGTTTCTGACTCTCGGTTTCTGTCTCTCTGTGTGTGTGTCTCTCATTCTCTCTCTCTCTATCTCTGTGTGCGTGTCCCTCAGTCCACCCAGCACCATCATCAATAATATGTGTGTGTGTGCACGTGTGTGTGTGACTGAGTAACTGCCTGCAACTATGTGTGTAAGAGTGTGTGTGTGTCTTGTGAATGGAACTGCATGCGCCACTTCACTCCTTCAAGGACTGTCATCTAGCGCAGCCAACACCTCACACAGGTCAATCCAGACTCTTCTCATCTGTTGTTCCACGCTGGTGGAATGACCTTCCAAGTGCTACCAGATCAACACATACCCTCTCCACCTTCAAGAAATTCTTCAAGACCCAGGAATGCACTTACAATTCACCTCCCACTCTATCTCTACACTGTACTTTTATTACACTCCTGCACTTTCATCTCAAAATACTGCAAATTTCATGTTAGCAATATGCACCCTTAGTTAGTTTTGAATTGTGTTGTAGCTTGAATGTTCCCCTTCTCGTATGTCGCTTTGGATAAAAGCTTTTGATAAATGCATGTAGATGTGAATGTAATGTGCATGAATGTAAATGCATGTAGATGTGAATGTAATGTGCATGAATGTAAATGCATGTAGATGTGAATGTAATGTGCATGAATGTAAATGCATGTAGATGTGAATGTAATGTGCATGAATGTAAACGGAAACAAGCAAACAGTGCTGGCTTTTCCACAGCATCCCCCCAGATGATTGCTCCCGCTGAACCCCCTTCATCCAGCTTCTCTGTAAATCTTGTAGAATAGCCTAGCTGTTGTGACCAAAAGCATACTGGAGCACAGAGAATGAATCGGTAGGTGGCACACATAGAGTCATTAACCTTCCACTTACTGTCACTTTGGTCTGAACGTGAGTCCGGACAGGGACAGGAAGGGCAATGACATTTTTATGACTTGTTTGTACAGAAAACTAGGCAAAGGACTACTCTCGGCCATACAAAAATGGCTGCATGTTAACACTTCCACAGTTTCCCTCTTCTCATATTCTCTCTATATTATCGGACTGGAGTCCAAAGTCCCTGTCTTGTTTACGTAGACCACTGGCACTGCAGTTTTCCCGTACTGAAGGCATGGTTCGGTTGCCGTCAATCTATGTTTCAGCTGTATGAGCATGAGATGATTCACATTACGACTGTGTTTGTGTGCCAGTGTGTGTGTGTGTGTGTGTGTGTGTGTGTGTGTGTGTGCCAGTGTGTGTGTGTGTGTCAGTGTGTGTGTGTGTGCCAGTGTGTGTGCCAGTGTGTGTGTGTGTGCGTGTAGAGGGGGATAACGTTTCCAAGCTGGTCAAAACAACTGGAGGCGCTGGCAAGCCAGCGACATGTGAGTGGGGCCTGGCTGCACGGATGGATCCGGGCTAGAGATGGCATTCCGATAAAGATCTCGCTCCTCCACCCCTGCCACCACCTCCACCACCACCACCCATTCCACAACAGGGCCTTTGAGCCCAGCAGAGCTGGGGTTGCCCAATGCTAATTTGCTTGAATATTACCACACATTCCAATCCCCTGAGCCGGGGCACACAATTAGATACGCTCACAGGGCATACGGGCAAAGTTCACACTTATCACCATCACCAACAAGACAGGACAGGAGCGGGGTGTGTGCGCGCGCGCACGTGCATGTGTGTGTGTGTGGAAAGGGGATTCTATGGGAGGCCTAGTTTGTGAGATGATGGTGGGTTTGAAGTCCTTATCAGACGAGGTTGAGTGCTTCAGAGGGATACTGAAATGGAATCTCAGTACCAGCGACAATCCACCCTCCGCCCCGCCCCACCCCACCCACACGCCACTAACCATCTCTTCTAATTCGCTGACTCCATGGCAACCATTTCCATGGATGCCAGAGATACGGTGCAGGCACACGGCAATGGCATGATGATGCGTTAGCAATGTGGAAGAGATATGCTCCACTGTGAAAGATAAGTAATTTTACTGCTCTCAAAGTATTCTCCCTCTTTCTCTCTCTCTGTCTGTCACAGACCACATGTTTTCAGAGAGGGAAGTAGGCTAGAGGGGGAATGAGACAGAAAGACAGTAAGATGAGGGGAAGTGAAAGAAGAGAGGATGAGAGAGAAACTGCATGGAAGTGAGGAAGAAAGAAAAGTGAGCATAAGTACGCCAGCTTCCTCTTCAAAGGGCAAAGAGGGGAGAGCAAATACAGAACTGGAAATAAAGCATGCGTGCACACACACACACAAAAGGAGGCCAGCACTCTAGGACATCTTTAGGTACAGGCACAAGCACAAACACAAACACAAACGTGTGCGCGCACACACACACACACACACACACACACACACACACACACACACACACAATCATGCTCTCCTCTGACTTCAAAATAAGAAAACAGCAGAAAAGAAGAAAAGAAGAGCGTGTAAACAAAGGGGAACCCTCAGGAAAAAGATAAAAACCCCCATGTGTGCTGGCCCAAAAATACAAAACACACTGTCACTGTTCTGGTTACAGTGCTTCATTTTGTGCTCTGTGTGTGTGTGTGTGTGTGTGTGTGTGTGTGTGTGTGTGTGTGTGTAGTGTTCTTCGTGTATGTGCATGTGTGAGTACATATGTTCTCTCTCTCTCTCCCTTTGTGTGTGTGTGTGTGTGTACGTACGTGTATGCTTGTGTATGTGTGTGTGTGTGTGTATGTGTGTATGTATGTATGTAGGTATGCATTTGTTGTGTGTGTGTGTGTAGTGTTCTTTGTGTATGTGTAAGTACATATGTTCTCTCTCTCTTTGTGTGTGTGTGTGTGTGTACACGTACGTGTATGTTTGTGTATGTGTTCTCTGTCTGTGTGTGTGTGTATGTATGTATGTATGCATTTGTTGTGTGTGTGTGTGTGTGTGTGTGTGTGGTGTGTGTGTGTGTGTGTATGTATGTATGTATGTATGTATGCATTTTTGTGTGTGTGTATGTATGTATGTATGCATTTGTTGTGTGTGTGTGTGTGTGTGTGTGTGTGTATGCATTTGTTGTGTGTGTGTATGCACACACACACACACACACACACACACACACACACACACACACACCTCAGAGCCTCATGAAGCCAATCACAAACAGCCATTTGTCCTCCACACTGCTGTACTGTAGTGCACAGATCTCTCAAATCATTCTGTCTCCTCTGCATGTTTGCATTTTTCCCTCCCTCAGTTGGTGGGCCCAGGCCTACACGTAGTGGGGGTCAAACGCTCAGTTGGCAGGCCCAGGCCTACACGAAGAGGGGGGTCAAACGCTCAGTTGGCAGGCCCAGGCCTACACGAAGAGGGGGTCAAACGCTCAGTTGGCAGGCCCAGGCCTACACGAAGAGGGGGTCAAACGCTCAGTTGGCAGGCCCAGGCCTACACGAAGAGGGGGGTCAAACGCATCATGACTGAAAGTGGAAGTGGTCACAACAGGCATGGAAATAACTGGTCATATTACTTGCTTTTATTACACGAATTATTGTGGCCTGAATGAGGAAGTTTTAACCAGAAAGACATGATGAGCAGACATAATGATCTGGGAATCCCAGCGATGCAGAGAGCAGTCGTGCCATTTCAGAGGGCACAGAACACTAAACACCAGCTCCTCTTTCACTTTTGGACATCTCACACCCTTCTTCTTGAAAAGGCACTGGCTGAATCGAAACAACACACGTGCGCGCACGCACACAGACACAGACACAGACACAGACACACACACACAGACACACAGACACACAGACACACAGACACACAGACACACACACACACAAAAACACTTAAACAACTACCACACTGCCTTGCAAAGTGTGCCCTTGAGAAACTATTCCCACACTCAAGGTTGCTGAAGCCCTGTGCTTAAGGACTGCACAAACCTTAAACACACACTTTTAAACACAAACTGGCTCAGCCACACACACACACACACACACACACACAAACACACACACCAAAGTATGAAATATCTGACCAATGGGCTTACACAGCACAATTAAAAAACGTCAACAGCCTTTCAAACCAAACAGACTAGCTCTACTGACCGTCTCTGATTTACTATGCGAGTTTTGTCTAAATTATTTATTCTACAAAACATACTTCTCTCCAACACCATAAAACATAACCCCTCCAAACAGAGACTTGTTTACCAGTATTTTGTTCACATACAAATAAGAGGTCTTCTAATCTTGATTTAGACCCAACACTTAATGCTCTAAATTGGGCCAAAATGCCTCCATTTGGAGTGATTTGGAATCTAAACTGGTTGCTGAGTTGCTCCTTTAATTAGAGCAGAGACTCTCAGACATGCCGTGTCCCTGTCCCCTGATTATGAAGCCATGCCACAATAAAAAAACACATACATACACACACACACACACACACACACACACACACACACACACACAGCACAGTCCACAACTATCCAACCACCTTCTCATATGAGAAGAGAAGAGAAACCAACACACAGACAGTGAAAAGGGTGGGAGGGAGGGGGAGAGGGGGGAAGAGAGAGAGGGAGGGAGAGGAAAGAGAAAGAGTAAGAGTATAAGTCTCAGGCATTCAAAGATTTACAGAGTAGCAAAAAGGTAACAAGACGTAGCCTAGGTGAGGGAGACTACATGATGGAAGCCAAATAAAGACAGATGAAGAAAAGCAGTCTGGCAACAGGCATTTTTTTTTGGGACTTAGCCACTCACTGTTATTTCCCCCTACACAAAAAGACCCTGGAGAGGTCACAATGTACAGCAAAGACGCTCCGCTCCACCCCTCACAAACAAACACACACACACACACACACACACACACACACACACCCTCGACCACAAGCTCTGGCTGCTCCATTTTTAACGTGCCCAGTGTTTTGACTGGGCAGGAAGACAAACAGGAGTAAAAAGTGGGTTAGCTGGGGAGAGCCACGAGCCACACCTCCCCGCCCGCCCGCCTGCCGCTAACAGCTAACACTAGCACGAGTCTCCTGCAGCAGCTGAGGGCTTCAGGGTTTTGCCCTTATATGGACATGAGCTGGGGGGGGGGGCTGTGTGCATTTGTCTGCCTGGGAAGGAGGGGTGTGTGTGTGTGTGTGTGTGTGTGTGTGTGTGTGTGTGTGTGTCGAGGAGGGGAGCCTGACCACCACTACAATGGTTAACGGCACGTTTTAGCCTCTCCAGTGTGTGCTGATGAACTTGCCGACCCACCCACCCCTGGGGCTGCAACAGAAGGCGTGCTTTTATGCCGCATCACGAGTGGACCTCTGAGGGCTGCTCAGCACCCTGGGGGCGAAGACTGAGGAGTGGACACTCACACACACACACACACACACACACACCACACACACACACACACACACCACACACACACACACACACACACACACACACACACGACAGCAGGCAGCTACAAAACATCTCTGTTTCTCCAACACAGACCTGCACATTAGGACCCAACTTGACTTTTATATTCTGTGGCCAGCGGACTTTTCTTGAGAAGTGATTCATTTTATATAAGCCTTGACTCAGCTTTTCTTTCTAGCCTAGCTCAAAGTACTCTTGAATATAACTCTAACTGGTTAAGAAATCCTCAAGCAGCAGGCAGCATAGCCCTTCATATTAGGGGGAAGTACTGTAATCCATCCTGTATTCCTTAGATGTTTGTGAATACATGCATACATGTACTATGTTTCAAACTCACTGACTCTCCTCATAGGCTAGGCTGTAATGCAAGTAGATGCACGCTCAGAAAATAAGTAGTTTTAACTGGAAGAAGGATTCAAATTTCTTTTCCTAGGTTCTCTCTTCAAATTTCTTTTTTCCAGAGATTGTGGAAGCTCCTTTATGATGAAGCCTCTCCATATCGGAGCCCGTCCTCCTCAGAGCTCAGAGGGGTGCCTCTACTACTGCACCGTTTGCCTGACTGTCATTCCAGAGATGGGTGGCAATCTCAGTCTCGGCTCCGATTCCCAGACAAACCATTCTCCCCTACTCTCACAGAGCTGCTTCACAAGGGCCATTCACACGCTCACAATCAGTCTGCTGCTGTGTCGGTTGGGATCATAAATCATCCCTCCAATTCTCTCTGTCTCTCTCCCTCTCATTCTTTCTCTCTTAGTCTATTAATCCCCCTGCTCTCTTGCCTGCCTTCTCTTTCTTTGTAGAACAATATGAGCTAAAAGACAACATTAAAGAAATCTTTAGTACTTAGTCATGTATGATAACAATCTTGAGGAACATTCAGACACTGGACATTACTTCTCAGACACATTATTTGTGATTTAACCTCCGGATCCCATCAACATTGTACTCATTCAATACCCTTGCAGGACATATAAACATCATGTCACGTAAGTCATCATCAACTATATCATCAGCTTCACTGTATGCGTTACAATATGACAAATTTTTAATTCAATGTGGAATTCCAATACAATACAGTTCATAACAGCAATGTCACGTCATGTCAGGTCACACACGGCAGCTAGGGGCTGACACCCATTTTTGAGGTAAACTGAGTGGATTTACTTTGGATCAAATGCAACTGGACCTCCATTAACAGAGCTTTGGTTTTAAAAGTTTGAACGTGTCAGCCAAAAAGAATAAACCTCACAAGATACTGTTTATGTAAGACCCGTCTTTCTGTCAGAGGAATAAATCTACACAATAACACCTCAACATAGCACACCGCACACCACACACACACGTAAATGTCAGTGTGCTCAGAAGCTTTAGCCGAAGGCATCAAAGGCAGTGCTGAGAGAGGATGTCACCATGGAGAAATAGCAAGTCTATCTGGTTAACTAATGGAGCTGTAGTTGATGTTGACGTTTAGAGGGAGGGGGGCGAGCTGGGGCTAGAACTGTGTCCTTCAAAAGTCACTAAAAGGAGTTTTGGGGTGGGAGGAGGGTTGGTAAAGTGAGCGCGGGAAGGAGAGGAAGGCGGGGGGTGTAAACACAGTGAGTGTAGTGTGTACGCAAGGATAGGGGCTGGGGAGAGGGGAAGGACTAGGGTGGGATGCGGTGGTTGGCATTTGAGGGGTAAGGGGTGGGGGACATTAAAGTGTGTAGGACTCTGATGGGGAGTGTAGACACGAGACTCAATAGCACTTCTGTTCACTTAGCTTAGACACACACACAAAAGAACCAAGTATTCAAGTGTGTGTGTATGTGTATGGGTGGGCAAAAGGGGGAGAGAGGGTGTGTCTAAGGCTGATAGAAAGTGTGCATGTGAGTGTGTGTTCATATACTTTAATGAAAGACATAGGCCAAGTGTGTGTGTGTGTGTGTGTTTGTGAGAAACCAAATAAAATGTAAGTTCCTAATGAACAAAACACTGTGCCAGGCCTCGAGAGAGACTGACACACACAAAATAACAAACCCATATGTGGGTCTGTGGGTGGGAGAAAGAGGGACTTTGTGAGCAGGAAAAACTGGACCCTATGAGTGTGCAAATGTGAGAGCGGGCAAAAGGACAGGGAACCATGACAGCTTATCTACTTCATCTCAAACGGGTGGGGACCAACTGCTTTCATCTGGCTGAGATGGACCAGGTCACCATATCTCTCGTCTCGCCCAATCTGAACATATAGTAAATGTGAATGGACTGCATTCATATAGCGCTTTTCTGCTCCTACGAGCACTCAGAGCGCTTTACAGTGTATGCCTCACATCCACACATTCACACACCGGTGGCAGAGGCTGCCATGCAAGGTGCCAACCTGCCACCAGGAGCAATTTGGGTTTCAGTGTCTTGCTCAAGGACTTTTCGATAGGGTCAGGCAGAGTGGGGCTCGAACCTGCAACCCTCCGGTTGCCGAACAGCACCTCTACCACCTGCACCACCATCGTTCCATACGGACCTCCGACTGACACTTGGACCTTCCCACATATGGACCTCTGACAGACAACAAAGCGGAGCTCTCCAATGCTACCATCAAGATGAACCAGCAAAGCATGACGTTCAGGTAAGCAGTGATGTGACCCAATCTCAGCAGTGACAGGCTTCGGCCCACTGTAGCCTCCTCGACCCTGACCGACTGACCCCTGGTCTGCTGACCCTTCCCCTTCCCTGCGGTCAAATTAAACACTCATCACATGGCAAGATCTGGACCAGCTCTTCCCTAGGCCACATCCAGCTGTTTGTAAACTGCAGCCGCCACTGTTACAGTTTGGGGGTTAGGGGGTCTGGGTTGCTCTCACCGGAGATTAGCTGCTTATGAAGCCAGTTTATTTAGGCCCCGGAAGCTTCCGTTGGTTCCTGCTTGAGGAAATCACAGCTCTGCTGAAGAAATGTGGAAGCGGAAGGCCAAGGATTACATAAACCAGCAGACAAGTGTGTTGTGTGTATGTGTGTGTGTGTTTGTGCATCTGTGTGAGGGTGGGAGAGTGTGAGGGGGTTTAATTAAAGCAAGTCATTACGCTGTTGCCTTTGGCACCATGTGGAAGGGGCCAAGAAAGTATGGCACCATGGCAAGAGATTTGTTGATTTTGCAGACATATTTCTGGGCGCACACACACACACACACACACAGCTGTCTTGCCGGTATGAGGACACAGTGGCACGGTTTTTGTTCCCTCCCTCCCTCCATTTTCCTCGCTGTGCTTTTAAGAACTGTTTCCATGGACAAAAACACCATAAATCTCATTGTCCCAGCTGCTGTTTGAATCAGCGCACTCATCGAGGCGTAGAGCACTGCAGAGCCAAAGCCTGCAGAGAGAGAGAGAGAGAGAGAGAGAGAGAGAGAGAGAGAGAGAGAGAGAGAGAGAGAGAGAGAGAAAGAGAGAGAGAGAGAGAGAGAGAGAGAGAGAGAGCGCTAGCAAGATAGATAGATATTCTCCCCTCCTGGCAATCTGCAGAGGCACAGCCAAGACCGTCAGGATGAGCCACTCAAACTATCCCAACGGCCTCAACAGGTCCGACACACACACACACACACACTCTGTGTGTTACTCACTCATCACTATATATCTCTCACTCGCTCACTCACTCATTCACTCTCTCTCTCTCTCTCACACACACACACACACACACACACCATCTCATTATACCAGCTGGTTCTTCAGACACACTCAATAGCTCTCTCCTCACCCTAAAACACATCTTGAGCTTCCTGGGCAGGTATAATTGAAAGCCTTTTAAAACTTTAAGCATCGCCCCAAATAACAATAGTGTGATTGGGAAGGGAAGTCAGAACGTGAGAATGAAGTTAATGTTGCATTTGGTGCCCATGATGTCAATAAAATGAAAAAGGTAGAGCCAAAGGGTCTACTGTAAACAATGCATCTTGTGAAAATTAAACAGACATATACACACACACACACATATACACACCACTTGGCGGACATTTGAAGGAGATCGGGAAATGACTTCAGCATGTTCAGTGGGACCCAAGGACGGACACACACACACGCAATTTGATTTATGAGCAAAACATGATTGGAAACAAAATCTGTTTACATCAGAGCTACAGTGGCTATTTCTGCATTAATTCTAAATTGTTCCACAGCATCAAAGACAGAGGCCATATTACATTTGGAATAACACATAACACATAACCTGAAAAATTAGGGCAACTCGATGAGTTCCAACTGCTAGTATTTAACAGCTTTAGTTATGGGTCACTAACGTCCTCTTTGATGTTACGATCACAAAATCATTCAAGGCTGCTACTAGTGTGTGTGTGTGTGTGTGTGTGTGTGTGTGTGTGTGTGTGTGTGTGTGTGTGTACGTACAAGGGAATGAGTATACTGTGAGAGAGGGACAGAGAGAGGAGGAGAGAAAGAGTAAAAAGACAAAAGAACGAAATTCAAGCACTCCATGAGATGCGATAGAACCCTATCAGCTTCACAGGACAGAGATCAAAGGAGTGAAATGTGAACAGGATGTGTGTGAACTCAAGACAGAATGATACATCCACGCACACACACACAAAGAGAGAGAGAGAGAAAGATGCACTATTCTTCCATACCCATTCAGGCCATCATGCCTCATTATTGACATGCTGCACGTCGGTCAACCCAAAACAACTGACCAGCGAGGGACACTCAATGAAAAGTAAAATATGGTTTGAACACTAGAAATGCACCAAGCCATCCAATCAAAACAAGTACAACAATCAGGCAAGACCGAACTCCACACGCTGACTTAATAGATGAAGAAGACCAAGACCTAACAGATGAAGCTGCTCAAAGCCTTCATTCAGAGTAACGTTGAGACCAATACAGAGGACTGCTCAGTCTGTGGACAGATGGACATATGCTCCGTAGAAGTCCTGCCACAAACAGCGACTACAAGGAAGGGGCTCTACAGTCTCAATGTAAACAATGATGCCACTGCAAATAAGAATACAGTAAAACACAGAAACATGTTCGTTAAAGTTCAATTCACAGGCCTAAAACGGACCTGTAGAGAATCTAGTTTCCAGAGGTGTGATGACATCACGTCAGCATGATCCCTGTTACCTCCTATAGATAGTGGACACCATGTTGTAAAGAAAAGAGCACAAGCCTGAGAGAAAGATGCATCAGCTCGTGCGAATCACGGCGAGCTTAAACAAACGATTTCACACATGCCGCTCGTCCAGCTGGAGATAGCCTAGCTAGCGAGGGAAGACTTGGACGACAGACAATATATTTACCAGCTGCCAAGAGCCGTGCTCTTCAGACCCCCTCCTCTTTCGCACCCTATCCGTTTACTCCACAAAGTACTCTTGTGCCCCCACCATTTGAATGAGGTGTGCGGCACGCGGGTGCAGAAAGCGCCAAACACAAGCAGTCAAGCCGTTAAACGTCCGTAAATACAAAGACCTCCATGCAGATTTCATACTGTCTCTACAGGGAGAGAACTTATAGTTGGCCTTAGCAACAACAAGAGAGACTGTACAACATAGTATTTGAATCACAGGAGTTTAGATAAATTAATTACTGCGTTGACATCACAGAACACTGGTATCACGTGGGTAACAGACTGCTGACACCCCAAAAAGAATTCACATATACAGCTACAAACTTGGCAGGTGTCTGTCTGCCTGTCTGTTTCTTACGCACTCTCTCTTTCTCTTTCTCTCTCTCTCTCTCTCACACACACACACACACACACACACACACAGTGGAGGACGATGCAGAGTTAGAGAGCACAGAATGTCTGCAATAAGATCCCTGAGCGTTAAAAAATGCAGGCATTCACCGAGGCCTTGCCACCGACGCGCAAGAGAGGGGCAGCTGTCGCAGTTCGTCTGGCAGCTAGGCCGAATTTCACTGCGGATCTGGAATAACAATAAGGAGTCAGTTAACCCACTCTGGAGAGACTGCGGAACGCCAGTGAGGGGAAAAAAAATCAGTTTGAAGATAAACGTCAGCTATTCAGGACAACTCAATACTGGCACTGGGCCACTTGGCCTGTGGGCTTTTTTTTTTTTTTTTTTTTTTTAAAGACACTTTCATCAGACCTCGGTGGTGAAGAGTGGGGGCGAGAAAGAGTTCCTACATTCTACTGATTATTTTCCCGGGAGCGGCGCAGCCGTTCTTTGGCACCGGTAGTCAGGAGGGGAACAGCTGTTGTGGTCCGCTGCTGGCATCGACAACCTGAGGCTTCTCACATGATCTCCTGGCCAACGGGGCAGGTCGAATTCAACCAAGATGATACACCGTAGCTGTGGTGTATACAGAGGACCCAATCAGAGAAACGGTTCTGACCCCATCCGCTCCAAAATATCTGTCAGTCATTCACACGTCAATATGTCAGCGACAAAACCGAAAGCTCACAAGTCGTGAATAATTTAGTAGATCGACCAAATATACAGACATTGGGGTGGACTGAATCACTAGACCAGTTATTGTGGCATTGGTCTATATTACAAACCAATTAGAGAGGTAAAATCAAAGAGTACTTAAAGCATCGCTCTTAGGCCTACTATTCTCCACTTTCACTTACAACTTTTAAACCCAAAGTGCCAGTGTACGACAATTTCACTGTAATGACACTGATTTTCACAAAAGTTGGAGTAGCCTTCCAAAATCGCAGACCACTGAAATGTGGAAACAGAAACTTTGGCAACGATTTAAAATTAAAAAAACAATTTTTCAACAACACGTTTTCCTAACCGACCCTTACTTAAACAGGCAACACACCCTAAATTAACATATGTCAGTAATAATAATACAAGCAATTTAGTTTTCAGATGAGTACCCAAGTTAGCAAGCTACTCAGCTAGCTAGCTGGAAATGCTTTGAAAACCTTGGCTGCGACAAATATTCAGGCCGAGCACAGCAGCAGATCTCGGCAACATGTGTAAACCTAACGTTAACCAAACCAGACCTATGGGTGTGCATTGACTAACGTTACATCAACAAAGTATTTTACACTTCATAAGGTAGACTGCATAAAGCTAACGAATGGGCACGTTATCTCAGGCCATCAAGTAAGATAATACACAGACGCCAATTAGCGTAACGTTATGAGAATAGCTGTGGGCACTTTCCTTTGCCAGACGAGCGTTCAACATGCAATCTGTAACCGAAACTACAACAGAAAGCTTAGCTTGCATAAAGGGGGCTTTTTGTACAGTTAGACGAAGAGGCATTATATCCTTGCAGTTTCCGTGAACCCAATAGGATAACCTTTCAATTTCATTCCAATCAAAAGAGAAAACGATCATTTATGGATCACGAAACGAGAATTTCCTTCAAATTCAACTTCTTCACTGTTATTTCGAACTTACCGGTGAGTTCTTCCAGTTTTCCGTTGCGAAAGTAGCGTAAAATGCCCAACGCTTTCTCGTAAAACCCCAAAGTGCTACTTTTCCACGTCCTTCAACTGCACATCAACGATCTTTCCTAAAGCGTACCCCTCCCTCGGATTCACTAGAAATGCACTCAAATCTAGTTTAAGAGTGCCGCCCCAGCTAAACCCCGATTGGCTTGAAAAAAGAGCAGGCGTTTCTCATCAACCAATAAAAGCGAATTCTGTGCACATACTGACCAATATAACACGTTTAGGGAGGGCGCAATAGTGCTTTGAATGGATTGTCTGTCAACTGCAGATATGCCTTCTCTTGCAGCTTTATGAATCTCTGAATTCTTCAAACCAATGTTTCGTCTAAATAACCTAACGAAAGAAAAAAATGAATCTATCTTACAGCAACAATAACAGTAAAGTAGACTGGTGTCACATTGTAGTTTTGTTTGTAGCACCATCCACCAGCTAGATATATTTCATATTTGGCTGGTGGGTTTCAGGTAAAAAATACTGATTATTTAATGGCTGGTGATTTTCACCCATTTATCTGTCGGTGGCTGGTAGATATTCACATTTCAAAAAGTTAATTTTGACCCCTGGTTATAGGCTATATCTCAATCCAGTTTTGAGTGAGTCATAAACTAAGAGAACGGAGAGAATAAATTGTAACATTAATAATAAGTAACATTGCAACTAACCCATTTGTTGTCTAGGCTGGTCCTATGCTTTGTCACTTTTTAGGCCAGAATAAGTCAACACTAATAAGCTACTCATAACGAGGAATTTTGTTGCTTATGTTATTTTATTATATGGTTTCAGAAATATAATAGTCAGATATCCCATAGACATGAAATGCATACGTTCTGACAGAGACGAGGAGTTTCCTAAAATGCAGATACAAAGCTGGGCGTTCATAAAGCTTTTGAAAAGCAATCCTACAGCGACACCATATGGCTGTAAAAGGCAAAACCATTCATTGATATAACAAATTGTTCTAAATTTGACAAATAATTTCAGACAAAAAACCCAGGTATTCCTTATCCTCAGCAATTCGGATTTCATTACACAATTACAAAAAATGTAAGCCTGGCATGCAGCTCATTTGCTAATTATTCCACCAATTATTATGAAAGCTATTTCATAAATTATTTATTGTTATTTGTTATTTAAGGTAATTATAAACGGTCAGAAACTCACAAAAGAAAACTGATGGTCGGGTGAATCTGATCATAATGGGGTACTATTGTGATAACTTTAGTCTAATCATTTTCAATTTTACTGTAATGGTGAGACCTGTCTTTTCCAAGAGCTCCATCAACTCCGGTTGCAGTTCAGAAATGTTCCACATGGTGGTGATATTGTTTAGCCTTCTTGTGAGTCTCTGCTTGAAGGTATCCTCCATGGGCGTTCTTCAAACAGGGGCACTGCTGTAGCAACACAACAGCAACTTGTATTTAGCGTTAAGTTTTTTTTACAATAACGACAACTTCGGCGATCTATGAAGTACTTATTTTTCCATGTTCTGAATCTGCAAGTGTTCTCTTGATAGAGATATTTCTTAAATAGTCAGCTAAACTAAATATAAAATAATAGCACACTATGATAACTGGTCCTACTCTGTCAGACAAAAAGTAATTGGCGCTGAGGATCAGTCATTTAGGCCTTTACGTAGTGCCACTGCAGACGAACAGGGTAAGTAAAAGGGCATTATCTGAACTAGGTCACCTTGAACAAAGATAAGTTCCCTGTAGAGTCTGGATACTTGTCCTATTTAAGAGGTAAATTGGGGCATAGATGAGAGGGGACTGCCTCAAGTTAAGAGGGTGAGGTGTACATTGCTGTTAACTATGAAGAACATGAAAGCAAGGTTACTGAAGACCATGATAGCATGATTATTGATCTGCTTGATTTTGATCATTTTTAAAATAATTTAAGGCCTAGACCAGTGTTTCCCAACCTTTTTTGTCTTGTGTAACCTGAGCCTTTTTGTCATACCATGAGTACCCCCTCACTCATACACATAATTATTATCTACTTCATCAACTGTTGATGAAGTAGAAGTAACACAATAATTATTATTGGTGCAGAGTGCCACAGGTTATTGTCTCCCTCGGGAAACTAGTTGTAGCGCACATGTACAATTTTATTGACGGGCTTAATATGAACTGACTGAGAATATTTATCATCTTGGAAATAAATGAATATGAATATTTCCATATACCCCCTGCAGTGTGCTCACATACCCCTGGTTGGGAATCACATGCCTAGACGTTGGCTATTCACATGCGTTCATGTAGGCCTACTTATTCATAGCAGCAGACACACACGTACTTTGAAGCAGACAATAGCCAAAACAACATATTTTTGGCTGGTGGACTCAAAATATCGGCAAATAAATCTGCACCATGTGAAATGCAAACGGCCAAACTGATGACAATGTGCTTTTCTTGGAGGTAAAGTTAAAATATGCACACATTGCTTTATTCCAAGGCCTCTGCATTGTCAAATACCAACAGTATTGGACTTGGCTGCTGTAGAAGCTGCCATGAGAAACATTAACCTGTGCGTTTCCCAAAACCATAGTTGCTAGCTAGATTGCCCATTGCTAACCAAGTTGCTAACTGGTTAGCAACTATGCTGTTGGGAAACGTACCCGGAAGCCTAAATTAGCCTTGGCCCTTACTAGGTGAGCTCCTCTGGGACCTCAGGGAGGCTTTGAGTCCTTCTGCGCTGAGCCTGGGCACCGGAGGGTATGCAGGAGCTGGCCGTATCCCAGCATTCCACTGGGCACTTTGTGCCAGTCGCTCGGCCGTGTCTTTGTCAGCAGGGTATTGGTCAGCGCTCCGCACAGCCCATTCTGGTCTCCTCTTCTCCCGGGACTTTAGGTCCATGGACAGAAACATCTACAGAGTAAGAAGGTGGAAAGATGAGATTCCTTACTGTATCACTAGCAAAACACACTGGCACATAGAAAACAGAAAAGGAAGCTATAGGGCACTGGCATGAAATTGCACCTAATCATGTTGACATTGCGCCAGAGAGATATCAGAAGAGAATGTTATGATGTGACACTGATTTCTGCATGAGAGGACATAAAACATATGACATGGGGATGCATGACTGAGGCAATACAATTTCAGACAATGACACCAATAGCCTTGTGATGGGTTCGTTACCCTTTCTAGCATGGCTACCACTGCAGATAGCCTTCTTGTGTTGTCTCTAGAACAGGCTACATAGAATGGTCATGCCACTCCATTTTGTGTTTAAAACACAAATGTGATGGATTTAAAAGATCTTTGTATTATCTATACACCTGCTCAAGAATTGCTTCTGGGTCTAAGCTATGCCGCAAATGTGATGGTTTTACGATGAATACAATAATAAAAATGTTAAAATATCATTCTACAGTTTTAAAAATGCAAGCTCCATTATGCGTGGACACGTTCACATAGCACAAAGGGAGAGCTGCTTCAAACGACGGCGAGCAATTCCTCACTGAATTCTGATCCAACCCTTTGCCTACACTCCTGCTGCGGAGATCAATTTGCATGATTTCCCATGTAAATGCTGTCTAGGCTGCACCTCACGCCTACTGGGGGTGTGCTCTCAGTAGACTTCTTTGCATTTTTCCTCCCTTTTATTAGAGTCAAGGTCACTGCAAATTGTGTATTTTGTCAGTGGTTACCAGAGACTTTGCCTTGCGTAGTTTGTAGGCAGAAGCAGAGAGCGCTTTCTTCTTGGTGTTGGTGCTGTCTTGTCGTGCCATGCTCAGATGAACCCTCTTTCCTTTTGCTCGTCTGTTAAAGAAAAGTAAAAACTCAATGGTAATAACGAGTAAATCTTTTGTTGTTTTGAAATAAAACAACACTTTTCGTATATGAAACATATAATATATTAACATACACAACCCATTCCAAAAGCTGTATATTCTGTGCTGCAAAAAACTCCAGTGCCAATCTGATCTATGAACTAGGTGATAATGTAGCATAGCTTTGGGTTAAACTGCTTTTTATTGAGCTTACTCCCCAGAGCAACAGAGCCAATCCATCAATGCCCATGTAATCCACAGCATTAGATGACCTTGGCCCACATTTACTATTACAAATATGTGTGGGGTAAACCAGGTATCTCTCCGCCTGTACAATTCTGGGATCCTCTCAACAGCAGTTGTTGCTCTTATGACCAGTTGGATACTCACTGAGTATTTATAGCCTGTTTCATTGGTGAATACAAATACACAATACCTGAATGTTGTGTTTCATTCCAAAACTACTTAGTTAGTTAGTTTATATGCCATTAAGGTGTTTTCACACCAGGAACGATAACTATAAAGATAACTGTAACTATAACAATATTTTGTCCACACTGACCAACGATACCATAATTCTGTTCTCCTGTGAATGAGCTAATGTTTAAAAT